>JAJGOT010000436.1:0-245000 GCA_022457155.1 Cladopsammia gracilis | reverse complement strand
AAGAGAAACCAAACGTCAGGAATAGCCTTGCAATGGACCAGCATCCATTCCAGGGGATGTGACGGGGGAAGATCGGGCATTCCAGATTTTGGCACTGCCCTGTTGGTCGCCTTCGGGCTTGTATGTGGTAGGTTCACTTTTACCTTACCCTCGTTAAAAGAATGAATCCTTGGGTTAGGTCTTAATGTCAATGGACGAGATCTTTAATTTCAAAATAATAAAACCTACCGTGTAGTTCTTTTAAAACATTGCGAAATATTTGAAAATACTTCATTCTATTCATATTTTTCAAATTGCTGCCTCTTTGAATTGAGAGGCTAAAAAAAAAACGAAATTAAAAGCGCCTTTTAAACTCATTTTTAGGACTAACTCTTGACCTGACAGTTCATGAAAAGCAAGATGATGGGACCATTAAAGAGATCCACAAGGTAACTGGTGCGCCTTATGGTGGAATGAAAGTGAATCATCAGTTTGAAGGCCTTTTGAGTGAACTTTTTGGTGACGAGAAGCTATATGAATACAGAAAAACGTTCCCTGTTGATTGGCTCCATTTGAAGAATGAATTTGAAGAGAAGAAACGCAGTGGTCGTGCCATGGCGAGTAAGGAGACAAAAATCATCTTGCCGCAAAGTTTTACCTCATGGTTCACTGAAATTCGACCTCAATCTCGGAAGCGTTATGAGGCTGATGAAGTTAAAATGGTGAAGCACGAATACCTCTCTTTAAATTCACAAGTTATGGTTGGTCTTTTTAAGCCTGTGTTGGAAGCTATGAAAGATCACCTGCTTACTCTTCTGAATAAACCAGAACTTTCAAAGGTCAAAGCAATACTTCTCGTAGGTGGATTTGCAGTTTCCGCCGTTCTTCAGCAAGAAATCAAAGTCGAGTTATCAAAAAGGTGCCATGTAATCATACCACGTAAAGCAGACCAGGCAGTTGTCAAGGGAGCCGTAATGTGTGGGAAAATGCGAAGCAAAATTACTGCACGAAGCTGTAAGTTTTCCCAAAGTTTTAGAAGCATCGCTTTAGAGCCGAAAACGTAATGAGACAAAGTTTGTCATAGACGAGTGCGCCCGAAATAACAACGGAGCCACCTTAAGTTGTCAGGATCTTTTGTCCCTATTTATTTACTTATAAACGGCAGGCATAACATAAACAGGAAAATTGAAGCTCTTTTCACGGCCAAAGAGATTTCTAACATCCCTATTTGGTTGACGATAAGTCTGGGATGTTTCATCTGCTTTATTCCGGGTCTTGCTATAATCACAGAGAATTGTTATATATATATATATATATATATATATATATATATATATATATATATATATATATATATATATATATTGCAATACAGATTCCTATTTTCAACAAGAGGTTATGGAACATGGAACATATTTATTTCACAGCCACAGCTGAAACAACAACCGTCGTGCACAGCACGAGCCTAGCCACTGTACAGAAAACAACACAACGTTACAAATACTGTCTATCCCTCCTTAGGATTATAATTGTCCACGAGACACGTTACGAGACACGTTACCAGCCCCGATCAGGGTCTCTCTTTCTCTCTCGCTCCAGGGGGGCGGGAAGAAGAGAGACCCTGGGAACGAGGTTGAGCTCATCTCTGCTCAATATGTTCCCTTTGCATAAGCATTTTGTTTTCTTTTGATATGTACATTTAAATTGTACTTGATTTTTCCAAATTTTGTAATCAAGATAATAGTTTCTACCGGCTGTTGTCTTTATGACAGAACATCATGTCAGGCAATTATGAGATTGACGGTGGCATTAATCTTCCCAAGCAGTCATTACAACATACTTTGCCTATTTTAAAATCTGACGCCATCCTTAACAGTTACACTAAGACATACACTGGGGCATTAGCTTGCCTGTGTTTAACCCTAGCAATCCTTAACAGACACACTGGGGCATTAGTTTTCCTGTGTTTAACCCTAGCAATCCTTAACAGATACACTGGGCATTAGTTTGCATGTGTTTAACCCCAGCAATCCTTAACAGATACACTGGGGCATTAGCTTGCCTGTATTTAACCCTAGGCAGTCCATAACAAATACACAGGTGCATTAGTTTGCCTGTTAGTTTAACCTAAGCAACCCTGGACAGATACATTAGAATATTAGTTTGCATGTCTTTAATCTTACTAAGTCCTTTACCTTTTACAGATAGATACAGTCACTGCATATTGTGTGTTTAATAGCCCACGGGTAGTCATTTATTGCTATCAGGGACAATCGCTGACTCGTCCCCAGTCGTTTCTCAATTCACGAGAGGAGCGCCGCCGAGGGGAGCGCGAGGTGTGATGGGAAGGAATTCCCATCACCCCCGTCACTCCGCGTCTTTCCCCCACGCGCGTCTCCCGCGTCTTACCTAGAAAGACGACTGGGACGAGTCAGGGACAATCGCGTGAGTGGAACATGCGAGCGAGTGCGAAAATATTGCCTGCTGCGACGCGGCGATTTTCTTTTTAAAATATTTTGGTTCGAATTTGGGCGATTTACCATTAAAAGAACGCAAAGTTTTGAACTTTTGAATTTCCTATTGTAAATTTATATTTTCTAAAAATAATGTGTTGTAATAAAGCAAAATGATTTTGCCTGCAGTAAAAATAACAAATTTAACCGCTGTGTCCAGTAACTGAGAACTGATTAAGCGGGATTACTTGAAAGCAAGTGACTTGTGTGTTTCTATTTTTTTTTTTTTTTGCAGATCGCATTTAATTTCATTTCTGTGTACGGAGCGTGTTGAGAACAAAACGTTTGCTGATATGATATTGAATGTTTAATTTCTTTGCGTTTTTGATCTGAAGCTCATTTTTGACTTGTTACTTGCCTAGTAAATGCTTAATGAATGTCTTTTTCTATTACTGTATCGGGGGGTTTGGAATTCACGACAATTGTGCAAATTTCGCAGGTAAATATTCGCGATGTTTGATGTGTCATGAACAAGGAACTGGTAAAACTGCCAAGCTTTCAGTCGAAAAAGCGAAGTTAATAAATTTTTGCGCATTAAAAAAGACGCTTGAAAGAAGCCAAATTGAAACGTGTACGAATATTAAAGGAAGACTGGAAAAAAATTGTCATCATTCACAACACTAATAACGATCGAAAGCTAGCCGCATAATTATAAGCGTGTCTGGATCAAGCCGACTTAAAACACCTTTCTTTGTCTTACTTTTTGGTCTACGTGATTCTTGTTACAACTCCTACTGAGATTTAGGTAAAAAAAATTACCTAAGCAGCAGGGATCCGAAATCCTGAACTGGTTTAAGTTCATAAGAGGCTGTATAAACTTCTTTTATCAGGGACGAGAAAATTCTATATCGCAACGTAATGAAATTTACACACACACAAAAAAAAATATCTGAGAAGCGCAGGTTTCCAGTCATTCTCCAAGAATTAGATCTTTCGTTTTAATATATTTCCTAATCCTTTTACATTTCTTTTTTAGTTTCGGTTGAAAATATTTTTATGATAGTCACAAAAACAAACAATAAAAGAGCCCTACTAGAATCTTACAAAATACAGAGATATTTAGATATACTTTACTAAAAATTGTATTTAAAATGTTTTCACTAGTTCCAAGTCAGATTGAAGCACGAGGACCAAGAGCAAAGCTTGCCTATGAGAATGCTTTGAAGACTGGAAATGTGAGGGTGTACCGTACTCGAATCATGCTAATAGGTCAAGATCGAGCCGGCAAGACGAGTTTGAAGAAGTCTTTGTTAGGTCTGCCATTTGACCCTAAAGAGCAGAGCACTGAAGGAATTGAAGTTGACCCATCAAAATTCGACGTTGACGTTGACCAGGCTAAGGATTGGCAACGCACGGAGGAAAAGTTAGATGTATCCTACTTAGGAACGACCTTGCAAGGATGGCGGCTAGAGAACTTCAAGAAATAAAGGAAACACATTTGGATTCAAAACTTCGAAATAAATCAAAGGAGATAAGTTCTAACAAAATTGAGGTTGGTAGTCATTTCGATACAAAGCTTAATAAAAATGACAAATTGTTACAAAACCTTTAACGTTAACCAGGGATGGATATTTTAAAAGCCCTTGAGAGTGACGTCTTAGGGCTTTATATCTTAGCTAATATCTAATTTCTGTTTGCTACACATCTGAACAAAGAATGAACATGTCGTTGAAGTGCTACTACGATCAAATTTTTGATTTTCATTTTTTTACATTTTCGTGTACTATTAGACTTCCTTACTCATCTTGCCGAATTTCAATTTATTATGAACATCAGAAGTCAGTTAATTTTAACGTTTATTTCCGAGAATTTACGGCCGCCATTAAAAACCCTGTTTCAAGGCTTGGTTGCGAATGGGAGAAGGTGACGTTTTTACAGTAACAAAAAGTATTGAAAATCACGCGAAAAGCAACAAAAACTTGTTCTTCGTGCAATTTTCTATGCTGATTGTTATTATAATTTCAACCCGTGAGGTATCTTTGAGTCTTTTACGTCACTTTCTCCCATTCGCAACCAAGCCTTGGAACAAGGTTTTTTAATGGCGGCCGTAAATTCTCGGAAATAGATGTTAAAATTAAATGAATTCTGATGTTCGTAATGAATTGAAATTTGGCAAGATGAGTAAGGAAGTCTAATAGTACACGAAAATGTAAAAAAAAGAAAATAAAAATTAAAAAATTTGATCGTAGTAGCCCTTTAAAACAATCGAACCTTTTTTATCTATACTGACAGGTTTCTTCCTTCAAGGTAAAGAGATTGAAAAACAGAGACAGACAGATGGATACCAAAAGTCAGGATGAGCCCCAAAATATTGAATCACAAAACAAGCAGGTGAGTATCCTGTAAGAACGAGGAAAAAACATTCACACAGAGCGGTTTTCTTTTGAGTGTCGTAAAACAAAAACCAAAGTAATCATGCACTCAGACCAATCACAACAGATACAGACAAACCAATGAACCAATCACAACAGATACAGACAAGCCAATGAACCAATCACAACAGATACAGACAAGCTAATGAACCAATCACAACAGATACAGACAAACCAATGAACCAATCACAACAGATACAGACAAGCCAATGAACCAATCACAACAGATACAGACAAACCAATGAACCAATCACAACAGATACATACAAGCCAATGAACCAATCACAACAGATACAGACAAGCTAATGAACGAATCACAACAGATACAGACAAGCCAATGAACCAATCACAACAGATACAGACAAGCTAATGAACGAATCACAACAGATACAGACAAGCCAATGAACCAATCAACAGATACAGACAAACCAATGAACCAATCACAACAGATACAGACAAGCCAATGAACCAATCACAACAGATACAGACAAGCTAATGAACGAATCACAACAGATACAGACAAGCCAATGAACCAATCAACAGATACAGACAAACCAATGAACGAATCACAACAGATACAGACAAGCCAATGAACCAATCACAACAGATACAGACAAGTCAATGAACCAGTCACAACAGATACATACAAGCCAATGAACCAATCACAACAGATACAGACAAGCCAATGAACCAATCACAACAGATACAGACAAGCTAATGAACCAATCACAACAGATACAGACAAGCCAATGAACCAATCACAACAGATACAGACAAGCTAATGAACCAATCACAACAGATACAGACAAGCCAATGAACCAATTACAACAGATACAGACAAGACAATGAACCAATCACAACAGATACAGACAAGCCAATGAACCAATCACAACAGATACAGACAAGCTAATGAACCAATCACAACAGATACAGACAAGCCAATGAACCAATCACAACAGATACAGACAAGACAATGAACCAATCACAACAGATACAGACAAGCCAATGAACCAATCACAACAGATACAGACAAGCCAATGAACCAATCACAACAGATACAGACAAGTCAATGAACCAGTCACAACAGATACATACAAGCCAATGAACCAATCACAACAGATACAGACAAGCCAGTGAACCAATCACAACAGATACAGACAAGCCAGTGAACCAATCACAACAGATACAGACAAGTCAATGAACCAATCACAACAGATACAGACAAGCCAATGAACCAATCACAACAGATACAGACAAGTCAATGAACCAATCACAACAGATACAGACAAGTCAATGAACCAATCACAACAGATACAGACAAGTCAATGAACCAATCACAACAGATACAGACAAGCTAATGAACGAATCACAACAGATACAGACAAGCCAATGAACCAATCACAACAGATACAGACAAGTCAATGAACCAATCACAACAGATACAGACAAGTCAATAAACCAATCACAACAGATACAGACAAGTCAATGAACCAATCACAACAGATACAGACAAGCTAATGAACGAATCACAACAGATACAGACAAGCCAATGAACCAATCAACAGATACAGACAAACCAATGAACCAATCACAACAGATACAGACAAGCCAATGAACCAATCACAACAGATACAGACAAGTCAATGAACCAGTCACAACAGATACATACAAGCCAATGAACCAATCACAACAGATACAGACAAGCCAATGAACCAATCACAACAGATACAGACAAGCTAATGAACCAATCACAACAGATACAGACAAGCCAATGAACCAATCACAACAGATACAGACAAGCCAATGAACCAATCACAACAGATACAGACAAGCCAATGAACCAATCACAACAGATACAGACAAGACAATGAACCAATCACAACAGATACAGACAAGTCAATGAACGAATCACAACAGATACAGAGAAGCTAATGAACCAATCACAACAGATACAGACAAGCCAATGAACCAATCACAACAGATACATACAAGCTAATGAACCAATCACAACAGATACAGACAAGCTAATGAACCAGTCACAACAGATACAGACAAGCTAATGAACCAATCACAACAGATACAGACAAGCCAATGAACCAATCACAACAGATACAGACAAGCTAATGAACCAGTCACAACAGATACATACAAGCCAATGAACCAATCACAACAGATACAGACAAGCCAATGAACCAATCACAACAGATATAGACAAGTCAATGAACCAATCACAACAGATACAGACAAGCTAATGAACCAATCACAACAGATACAGACAAGCCAATGAACCAATCAACAGATACAGACAAACCAATGAACCAATCAACAGATACAGACAAACCAATGAACCAATCACAACAGATACAGACAAGCCAATGAACCAATCACAACAGATACAGACAAGCCAATGAACCAATGACACGCGTGACACCTGATCACGCGTCATGCATAGACCCTTCGCCACCCTCTTTTTAGTGAACCTATTCACATGCACAAAGTTCTTGTTTTGTCTCATACATCCACATATACAATGCATATATGAATTGGCTGTTTAAAAAAATTGCCAGTAAATCAATTTTAATCCTAAATGAAAATCGTTGCAATATGTTTTAGTTCTGTTTAAATATCAATAAATAAAGATAGTAAATTTTTTTAACCTTCGTTCATCTTTCCCAAATTTCGATTGATAAGAAAATTGCCATTGTAATGCCATACAAGTCATTGCTCATGACTTTTATTGATTTGGTGACTTCTAAAAGAGCCTTTAAGTCCTCTATGACTGCAATGTCTAACTCCATGATTAGACCTACAGGTATTCTCAATCTCTTTCTCAATGTTCTCTATCCTGCCAATACCCATATCCAGTTGACTGGTGCGACTCGCATTTTGTCCTTCTGCTATACTGAATAAATACAGGCAGCAAGTCGCCTCGTCTTACCCCACCCGATGTAGCCACAAAGCCATTGTATACAACATCTGTATGCTATACCTCGTATAAAAACGAAACAGATAATTCGTAAACAAGTTATATTATATATATGACGCAACTGTCAGAAACAAAACACGCGCGAAGACATACAGGTCAAACCCATTCGTGTCCATTCAGAAGTGATGCTACTTTACCCGCTAAAAAACATCAACTTCAATAGACCGTTTAGCAACTTTACACATATTACCTATCACATCTTGACTATATTTACCTATCAAAGGCACCCAACTTTTCCAAATCTTCTTGTTGTTTTTTTTTATTACCTTACGTTCTCTCGCATTAACGAGATGGCTTTAAGAGCCCTTTGATTACTTTTTCCATCTTTTCCTCCTTGTCTCCTCCTCTTCAAGAGGCCGTTTTAATGTCGAAAGCATGATAAGCAGAGTGACAACTTGGTCCTCACCGGATGGTAGGCGCAACAAAAATGACAGGTTGACAAAATTGAACGTGCCCTTCCCTGTGGGGTTTGATTTTACTCTGGTATCCAGTGTTGACCGCGCATCCGTGGTCTCTTCCGTTCTTCACGCTCTCTGGCGCCTATTTTGCAGTGCTATATGATTTTGTGGAGCGGCTTGTTCGTCATAATCAACAAGGGATGTTCAAGTTGTTCGAAGAATTGCAATTTAACGTTATTCTACTGTGAGGACGACCAGTCAGAATGGGAGCAGCACCTATTTTTGTGCGAAAAATGAGCCATTTGTGGACACGTGTCGAACGCCGAAAGCGACCGAACTCTCCTTCCTTTCCATTATAGTATACAAGATAAATGGACTAAACATCGTTCAAATAGCGTAGAAACACTGAATAAAGATAGAATACAACACCAATAAATGTTTCAACGATTTTATTCAGCAATTTTGATTTTATATATTGCTTAAAACGTTGAATTCGAAATTCCATACAATGTCTTATATTTTCAAATATCATTAATATGCAAACAATACGCTTGGGTTTCCTGTGATGACAACAGTACTGATGAAGACAACGTCGGAAACGTCACGTTTCATAAAGTGCCGGATGCAGAAATAACACATTTATGATTGTCTCACTCTGGTTATTTGTTGCAATCGGCGTAGCATCTGTTCCTTATTTAGATATAAAATAGCGCAAAGCAGAATTCTCAGCTAAAATATAAAGTTGTCAGGCTGTTCTTGCGTGTGACATATTAAAGAAGCACTGTTTCTGCATTACGTTTATAAATTTCCAAATTGGGATATGTTCTTCTTGTCCTGCAGTTTTAAAGAAACCCTCGGTATGGCTGCATTACAGCGTAATAGCGCAACATCGAGTGCGTAATGTTATTACAATTCTCAAGCCAGCTATTAGCATATTTCGGAAAATTCTTCGGAAAGCAATCGAGCGTTCTGTTCCGATGCAAATAAATTTTTTGCTAAAATTTTGCACGTGCATAAGAAACTCGAAAACAATACTCGTGAATAATGAGGACGCTCACTTGTAAACACAAAATCTGCGGGAAAAAATTGGTTCATTGGAGGCCCTATTTTATTGCCTTGCATGTCTTCAATGTCCTTGAACTTGCAGGCCTTATAAATTGATGACCAATCTCGAGATTGTCAAATTTTTAAAAAAATTTATCACGCGGTTTCCAAATTATCATCACATTTGTAGGCGTAGACCAAATAACATACAAAAATGGCAACGAAGGGAGCTGAACGCACGCTAATCAAATATTTCTTTCTCGCAATCGGCCAAAGCAACCCCTTCACTTTTTCACACACCATTTCAAATGGAATCAAACTACTATGAGATGAAACTGCATCCCCATCGCGCATCATTTTCTTTAGATATTAGCCAATTATGTCGATAGCATGTTTTTCACTGTATTTATAATCCCCAAAACTTCATCCCTAAAAATTTCGAAAACGCTTTCATACATTTCTTTCAAACTTTGTCCAGTTGAAGCCCATGGTCTAATCAATTAGTACACTAGCGGGTTTTACAAAAATTTCTCTTGATCTAGAGAAACTCCGCAACTTGTGAATTCAGAGGATCACCATTCCGTTGCCATGGAAGCACCGATGTAAACAAATCCTATACTCCCATAAAGTTCAATGTATTGTGTGTTTGCATGCAAAGTGGCTTGTCTTTTTATGCACTACAACAAAAGATATGGCCCATTAAAATTGAAAGGGTGTGGACTTGAGAAATGGGTACGAGCCTCCTTAAGTGCTAGTATATGTTCAAGACTTCAGTATTAGACGTTTCTAGAAAGTTGTTGTTTTATATTACGTGGCCAACCCGCTTAATTCGGAGATCCCGTTGTTACGGACAGTTGTCTTCCTTCTAGCCAAAAGCCATACATTCAGTGTAAAATTACAGAATCCATTGATTGTGTTTTTTGTTTTCATTCCGCAGTTTGAGCTCACAAAAAGTGAAATTGAATGGCGGGTCGGATTTTGAGTATCGACCTAAAAATGGCCTCGCTTGTAGCAACGAACAAGGTGGCTGAACACAGCTTCACTGTACCTATGCGTCATTCATTGTCATTTTAAAACTACTAACGTCTGAGCGCCCAAAATTGGAGAGGCATACGATTAAGCAACAAGCTATATATTTTGATATTTTTGTTGAGCTTTTAGGGTGTTGCCATGGCAACACGGTGGATTGTAAATAAGCCTGCAATATTTGGTTTCGTTTATTTTCAGAAAATCTAGTCGTTAGATTTTGTCCATCATTTGTCTCCAGTAAAGTCGTAAAAATATTCGCATGTTAACACTGGTCTCATGTAATTTTAACAGAGGGATCTTCCGTAATTTGAATTGTGCTTTAATATGTTTGCGTTTTGTAAAAATCTCCTCTGTTAGATTTCAAATTTCTGATGGCAGGTGCGTTCGGCATATTCGGAACTATTTTTGTGCCAAATTTCGTGAAATTCTAACGAGTGGTTCCGTAGAAATCAGCACATTTCCGAGGAAAGTCGCTAACATATCCAGTCACAATTTTTTGGTCAACTGCGCATGCGTTGCATTTGACTGGGTTCTCGATCCAAAGACAAAAACGACCAAAAAGGCAGTGTATTTCTTCAATGGTTCTATAAATGATCTATTGATTCAACAAACATTTTTACGAACAACAAATTGTTTGATTTTAAGACGAAAAACAACACTTTCTCGATCCACGCTGAGCAAAATAAAATGATCGCTGAATAGGCGCCACGTTTGTTTTTCTCAAAACTCTGCACGTGCTAACTCACGTAAGCAGCTGAAATTGAAGAGCGCGTGCAAACTGTGTTCAGCCACCTTAATGACATTTATCTTCATTTGTTTTTATCTCGTGAATAAGCGAAGCGTGTTTAATGAGACATAGTTTACGGGTACAGATATGCAAATTTGTCACTTCATGTCCCTTAATTGTTAAGTTGTTAAGCGTATTCAGTTTACAAATAAGAGAACATATTAGCGTTACATAAATGTGCATTGTCTGGAACGAGACATTACGAGTTAAATTTGCTAGCAGACACGCGCGAGAATGCACGCTTTCGGCGCTTCATGGCGCTTCATGGCGCTTCATGCGCTTCATGCTCTTCATGCCGTCAGGAAGCCTATAGTTCCTATAGTTCCGGCCGGACCAACACTCAGGGTCTTAAAATAATTGACAACGAAGGTGCTGCCTTTGCTATGACATCGGCAAATGGTTAGACCTTCACGTGGCTCGGATGACCACGTAGAAATGGCGGTCCCATGGGGACGTAAAGTAACAAAACTCTGGCTGTGACCACCCTCAGTGTCACACTTGGGTGGACTAGCTCGAATGGTTCGTATGTTCCCTTCTAGTCCTTCCCCACTGCAATATATAATATACATATGCAGTGAAAATGGAGTAAATTTTTATTTTTTTTTTAAAAAATAAGCCCCCGGCTTCTATATATGCTTCCATGTCAATACCACCTTGAACATTTTGTAGTCTATCGTCTTTAAGCTCATAAATTTCTATCCGCTGCATTATTCTTAGTATTATATAATATTTTTTTATGTGGTTAATGGCAAATAAATGAATGAATGAATGAATGAATACCTTTGCGAGCAGCGGGCAGCGATTTGAGCGAATACGCCTAAAACAAAGAACGAAAAAAAAACCCGGTAAAATGATAATTTTTTAATTGCCATTTTAATTCTATTTGTAATTTGCAATAGGCGTATTCGGTCTACAAACAAGAAAACATCTTAGCGTGACATTCTCTGAAACGAGACATTACGTAATACATTGTCTGAAACGAGACACTAAGTAATACCCTAGAGAGTTTACAAGTTATTTGTAAACATCAATAAAAACTAAAATTAACCTTACCTTGTTTTGTATTCACGAGATGGCTCTCAGAGCTCCTTTGATTAACGTTGGCGGCTTGATAAAGAAGTTTAGTGCTTTCAAGATTGAGATTAGATTGAGTGTATTTTGGGAATTGTAGATACATTGTATCATTTTCAATGTTGTTTGCGGACGGTGTAATCTGCAGGTTGCAGGGTGCAGGTACGAAGTTAATAATTAAAAGTCAATTCGACTTTAATCGTATGTAGCACGAGTCGCGAGTCACAAGCTATTTCTCTTTTGTCTTTTTTATGTCATAAAATAAATACACAAAAAAATGAAAGCTATCCTTGACTACCCAACACTTCCCCTGAATGAATCTTACCTTGCTATGTACACAAACCGAGCGGGGGTATTGTTTACAAGCCAAAATCATGGAGAAAAGGTGCGTCGGCTTCGTTCGAGCGCCATCTTTGTTGTAATGAAATTAGGAACGCTGGAACGTCGGAACGTCGGAAAGGCGGATCGAACACCGGACGTGATCGGGGGTGTAAATTGTTATTGTCAAAACGATGACCATATAGATTACTTCATGGGCAGTGCGCGCGTACGGCGTTTACTCACGAGTTGCAGGTGATGTATCAGAAATCGGACGAGTGAGCGCAGCGAACGAGTGAGATTTCTGATACAAACCAACGAGTGCGTAAATGCCGTACAAAGCACTGCCCATGCTGTAATTTGTTGATTTTATACATACTGAGATTTTATGCCAAGGTATGTTTTATTTTTGTCTCGGAAATAAACAGCTCTGGGATAAATTCCTTTGACCGTCAGAGTCTCAAACAATCAAGTGGTAAGAATACAATAAGCTTAATTAAAAATTATACAGAATCGATCGGAAATCATAAAGAATGTTCACCTCCTCGTCGCTTAAAGCTTCGGCTGCATTAAGTTTGTTTCCTTTGCCTTCTTTTCTTAGTTGTTTGCTTCGAGCTTCCGGACATTTTCTTGCTTGTTCAAACGCTTTGTCTTCAATAATGCTCCAGGGTATTTACTTTCATTCAAATGCCGGTTGAAACTCGAAATCAGTCCTCGAAGGCTTGAAGGCTCGTAGTCTTCGCCGTCTTTTCTTTTAAAACTTAAAATAAATTGGCATATGTACTTGTTGAGTTCTTCTGGTTGAATTTCTTGTTGTTGTTGTTTCGCTCTTCTCTTTTAAGAATACGGTTAGTAGATTAACATTTCTTCGCGTTTTCGCTCGAGTGTTTTTGTTTTCCGCATGCTCTTGAATGTATTCTTCAATTGGTTTTTCCAAGGACATAAATCCAGAACTTTCAGTCATCTTATGAGTTTTGAATAGAGAATTAAAAGTTCAAGCAAATATTTTCGTGAATGAAAAGGCTAGCGCCAGCGACAGTGGAAGTGTCTTTGAAAATAGTAATATGTTTTAACAGATGCTTTGTGATTGGACGAAACGCTTTTCTCACGTGTGAGAAAGTCGTTTCGCGATTCTGATTGGCTGCGAAAATTCCCGAACGGGGTTTTCACACGCGAAATTATATCAGGAAATCTCAGTATGTATAAAATAAATATAGATTTCTTCATGGGCAGTACGCGCGTACGGCATTTACGCACGAGTTGGTGATGTATCAGAAATCGAACGAGTGAGCGCAGCGAACGACTGAGATTTGTGATACAAACCAACGAGTGGGTAAATGCAGAACAAAGCACTGCCCATGCTGTAATTTGTTTATTTTATACATACTGTGTCAGAAAGTCGTTTCGCTATTCTGATTGGCTGCGAGCCCCAAACGGGGTTTTCACACGCCAAATTTCAATAGAAAATCTCATATAAGTATGAAATAATCACTTGTTTCTTATGTACGCTTAAATCCCGGTTTTACAACTCGCAGAGGTCTTGTTCTTGGGCAAAAGGGTAGTATATGCTGTTTTTACGCTTTTGATACCAGACATATGGACCTTATCGACAAGAAAATACCAATATTAGTAGTAAGATTACATTAACTTCACCGTAAACGATTTCCTTTAATGGTGTCAAAAAACACGTGTCCTATAGCTCACGATTAAACCTGCAGCAAGGAAACAGTAGGATCGTTTAGTACTCCTCTTAATAAAAAGAAAAAGTTGGCGTACTGTTCTCCAAACTGTGCTGATTACTGCATTCTGCCTTGATTTGCCTTAATTTGTTAAACTTCTTGTTGCTTGAGAGACGAAGATGATGACGTTTTATTCTTTTCTAGCTTGTTGGTCAATTTAAATAATCACTGGAAAAAAAAGATCAAATAATACCTTTGTTTGAAAAACGCGCCTACAGTTATAAGTTTTTAAATAAACGCATGAGACGTTTAATCCAAAAATATTCCTTGGTCGGTAAAGCGGCACCATTTGTGTATGTACAACTACAACAGGTTAACTATGAACTACTTTTTGATACAGATTGAGGAAGAAAACAACACGAAAAGAAAAGAAGCTCAAGTTAGTCATCATATTGTTAGCCCCACTGAAAGTGCAGCTAGTCAACCTGTCATCCCTGAATTGAAGATCGATGCTGCTTTACCTCCAGAAGAATTCACAAATCTTCTTGTTCGGCATTTGAAAGGATTAAAATTGCAAAGTGAAGCCTCAACAGCTGAGCATCACATGAGTCTCGAACTGTGGGACTTTGCCGGACAGCATGTTTATTACGCTAGCTATCCAGTGTTCCTATCATTGCGAGCAGTTTATCTGTTGGTCTACAACCTCGGCAAAGAATTAAAGAACATTGCACAGCCTTGTGTCAGACAAGGAATTCATGACATTCTTCTCAGAAACCCAAATCACGAAACGAATTTAGAAAATTTGTTGTCGTGGCTGGTTACAGTTAGTACAATGTGTTCAATGAAATCAGAAATGTATGAAAGCAAAGCGACAAGGAAAGAACTGCCGCATCTTCGTCCTCCAATATTTATCGTAGGAACTCATGCAGATGAACCATATCAGGACATAAAGGAGATGGAATTGCAAATTCAGAAAGAAATTTCTGACAAGGACTACGAACTTCACGTAATCCGTCCTTTCTTCTCAGTCGATAACACGCAAGGATCATCTGGTGAGGGGGTTGCTGCGCTTCAGAAACGAATGATTGAAGTGTTGAAGCAAGAGCCATACATGGGGGAAGAGGTACCACTTCGGTAAGTTCTTCAATCCAAAAAACTAAAAATAATTAAAATGCTTGTTTTCTATTTCATTTATTTATGGTAATTTTAAAGAGTAATAATCTATTGACAGCCTTTGGATTTTAACCAATAAAAATGCCAGGAATTTGAGCTACTAAAAATGGTCGCTCATCATAGTCCTCTTGCATGCGTGTACAAATTCACTCTGCAACACGACCGTTGAAAACTTGCTTGGTAACCCTGCCTCGTATACAAACTAAGCCTCACAGGGATACCACGACGAGGCAGGGTTACCAAGGTCGTTTTCAACGGTCGTGTTCAGACCAAAACGTCTCATAAACAGTTACAATTATTATACCTTCTTTGGGTGGCACATCTGTTTGGATCTTTGCATGTATAATTAAGACTGAGAAACACCCCTGGCTTAAATTTACACCTTTAAGCTTTTCTGGTGTTTGGTTTTAAAAAATAATTGATATTTGCTTTTTAGGTGGTTTAACTTCGAGAAGGTTGTCCAAGCTTTGGTTGCCGAGAAAGTTTATTATTTGAACCTCGAACAACTTCAAGGCATTATCCGGGAAGTGTGCTTCGTTGAAAATGAGAATGAGGCCGCCACTATGTTGGATTTCTACCATGACCTTGCCATGATTGTCAAACACCGCAACACAATTGTACTTCGGGCTCAATGGCTCATTGACGTCTTCAAACAACTTATCACTATTCGTTCTTTCAGTGACACGGTAAGAAAAAAACGCCTAGTGCATAGTTACAATTACTTAAAAGGATGACTTGTAGCGAACAGACTTAAAGTGTATATGACAGATATTTTTTTATTTGCTTGATGGAATCAAGCAAATAAAAAAATCAACTCCACAAGCCTGAATCAGCTTTACTTGTACAGTCTAATTCCCAATTGGACAGTCGGACTTGTACCTGTCTGCTTCATACAGATTTCACTTCACAAATTTTACTTGCACCAGTCTTGTACCGGCTTCAGTCATCTAGCAATTCAATAGCAGATCGTAAACACACAGTGAGCCCAATATATATCTACATGGTTAGCGGTTACATGTCGTTGTTTTGTTCGCGTGGGCCCTGGTGAGATTACTCTAGTAACTTAAACCGGTGGTATCAATAGGCCATTTGCACGATGACGTCAAATGACTACAACTACCAGAATCCTTCAGTTTTTTGTTTTGTAGTGCAAATTAGGGCTATTGTTATTTAAACCGCACTGGGATTACAAAATTTAAATAAGAAAGGGAAAACGAAATGAATTCTGGTAGTTGTAGTTAAATGACGCCATCGTGCAAATGTCCTATTGTCACATACACCATCTCTTTAGTTTAACGTGTTCCGAGGCCCAATTGACACCATTTCGTCTTATATTGTCTGACTAGTTTTAATCTGACTGGTCTGATTTGCACCTGTATCACTTCTCATGGTGTGATTTGATCCGGCCGCGTTTCCCTCGCACCAGTCTCAGATTCGAACTGGTCTCATGTTATCACCACTTATCCTCATTATCAATTGTAACACCACATTCAACTGTCACTATGTAATGTATGATCGAATGTGCCCCCTTACCTCTCACTTTAACACGTACTGAGTGACTTGAGTAAGCGCACCGTGCAGAGTGATTATACCGAACAGTTAATCTCTGGAACATTCTGGAACAACTATATAAAAGAAAAAAACTTGTGTTTAATGTTGGCTTCCGTCGTGAACAATTTTGGTTCCAACAAAAAGCGTTTAAATTCTTTATTCGTTTGGTACAGTAGCAGTACCTCAATAGAAATAGCTAAGGACAGTTCTTTGAACTTTTGACATGTGTAAAATGTTTTTGAAGATAGTTAAAGGCCCACCTTCACCCAAAAGACGTTGCGGTCGTTTGTTTTTGTTTTGAAATGCTCCATTGTTCATACGCGTGATCTGATTGGTTGCACGCATTCAAACGTGAATTTCGTGTTACACGAAATTCAGCAGCACGGAAAGTGATCACGGCGCCCACAGCATTTTGGGTGAAGGTGGGCCTTTAAAGTGATATAATTTTAATAACCAGTGTAGAGGCGTTTTCTTTATTTGTTCCATTTCGCTCTTTATCAGGAACCAAGACATTCCAAGTTATGGAAGGAAATGGAGACAACAGGTGTCCTCAATATGGAACTTGTTGACCGCGTGTTTTCTAAGTTTTGCCAGCACGGCCAAATCAAGGACGACATCCTGGACATGATGGAGCAGTTTGGATTGATCGTCAAGTTTGCCACCTCGCCAACAGATGGAATGTACTTTGCACCCTGTCAACTGAAGACACTGCCTGAACCCCTTTGTAAAATGGAGCCATCGCCTTCAGATCCATGTCCATTGTATCTTCACTTTCCGGGGGGTTTTGTGCCTCATGGTCTCTTTCCACAGCTGGTGTCAAGATGTACCAGATGGTGCTGTGAGAGTGGATTCAGGCAGCCGCCTAACCTGTTTGATGGGGCAGCTCGTTTCTTCATTGGAAAAGAGTTCATTTATCAATTGATCTTCATTTGCAAGAAAAGGTTCATCAAGATCGTCTTGAAGCAAATGGAACAGGAACGTAAGGCGCTATTAGCTGAAGCTAAAGTGAAAAAAGTAGCAATTCTGGTTCGCAGGTTTCTAGAAGACATGATGCAAAATTTGCCACATGAGCTGCCCGGGCTGAAAAACGTAACGTATGAGTTATGTGCCGAATGCCCTTACTGTCTGAAAGAGGAAACAACATGTCGAAATCATGGCGTAGTCTCCTGCACCCACGAAGACTGTATGTGCCTCCTGCAAGTTCCACCAGATGGGTTACTGAGCTTCTGTCCAAACAGCTTGTGTGATAAAATACTGAGGCTTCCCCAACTAGAAAAGTGGTATTTGATCAAAGGTGGGGCCGATATGATTAAAAGAGCTTTCACATATCTTGGTGGGGTCTTGTACACATACTTGTTTATGTTAACGAACCAATGAGGCCCAATCGTTTGGAACTACCTGTAACCTACCTGTAACAGTATAAAACGGAAGCTTAAAGAAACTTAGTTTCGCGAGCTCAGAATTCGCAAATATGTTCGCATAAAAACATAGTTTTTTTAGTTTTTAAGTTGATATACACCTAATTGCAGAAACGTTGTCATAGAAAATACCAAATACCAAATAGGAGTTGATTACCTTGAGGGAGGGGGGACGGCATCCACTCCCCACCTCTCCCCTTGTACGTCCGAGGATTAACATATACCTAATTGCAGAAACGTTGTCATAGAAAATACAAAAAAAAAACGTCTAATAGACCATTTTACAGTTGTTTTCTTAGTGTCTTGGCCTTTGAGTGGAAGCGAGGTTGAACTGTTGACCTTGTTATGATACAGACCTTGGAGCTGTTCAGATGTAAATTTACCTAGTTAGCATGAGAACAGCATTATTAACATATGAAAGGCAGAAATGTTTGTATCAAAGCAAGGTCACCTCCAGCCTCACTTCCACTCAAAGGCAAGGTCACCAAGCACACAACTGTAAAATGGATTATTTATTACCTGAAATTTAAACTGAAGCCCAACTTACATCTGTTACATCAAACGTTACCCTCTTGTCATGGTCGTTTGTTTTCCCACTCACATATACGCCATTTATGAGTTAGAACGTGTCGTATTTTAATGATAGTAAAGATACAGCAGATAAAGAAAAACGCATAAAGCATTGTCGCTATAACTGTTTATAGAAATACCCAAAGAAGAAGTGCAAACGTCTCCTGAGTCGGAGGAAGGGTCGATATGTTCCACAGCTCAGCTTCCTAAGGGAATGGACCATCCAGGTACTTGCATTTCAGTTCATACATTTCTTAACATATTAATGAAACACTAATATCCCATTGCTGTTTAATTTAACTACATTGTTAACTACATTGTTAGCCTCTAACTTAAACGTTGTTAAATGTATATGACTCAAACTACCGGCTGGAATGGAATAAAAGTCAACAAGAACTGTACGAGTAGTGAGATCGGGCTTTCAAGAGCGTACATAATAAATTAACAATTCGAAGTATAGCTAGTAGTGTAACTCCTCCATAATCGATTTTGTTGAGCATTGAGCATTTGGAGAAGGCCCAACTGTATGAAGCATGATAAAAAAATAACGGCAATCTGAATTATTTTTCTTAGCCATAAGTGGACAAATTAAAGAAAACAGATCACAAATCACGTTGTTGAACAATTGACTAGAACAGTAACGTCACTACAATAGACATTCCGTAGTGTAATAGGAGGCTTTTACAACTGAAAATTCATTTTAACTGAAGATGAATATCAACTAAACTCACCAACGCTTTGCTATATGACATTTCTTTGTCAGCCTGTAGCCTAAGGTATGCCATGAAGGCCCTTAAGTCCATCATCTTTGGTCTCCAGTCGCTGTCATGGAGACCCACAAGTTGCTTATTGCGGCCAGGGGAGGAGCTAAAAGGGATGAGACGAACTCGCATTGTTGGTGTTATGAGAGATGGATATTGTTAATATAAATTCAAAGGTCATTATAAGCAAACATTATCCAGTCGTGCAATTGGACATGATACCAGTTACAAACATAAACTTAGATACATTCCCGAACGAAGATGCAAACAAATCGAAATAAAATTAAACCTGTTTAAAAGTGCTACTGCTGGCTAGGTCTCAATCGGCTAATGAGAAAATTCATGTATTTAATGCCGTCTAAATCCTTAAATTAGAAGTTGTGGTGGGTTGATGATAATATTTCTAGATAGAACGTGTTCTTTACTAGAATTGAACAAGATCTCACTACATGCATGTAGCTTGTTCGGGTCTACACGAATACAATTAATAAAACATGTGTAGCTAGTGCAGCCAATTTCTCTTACTCGTTAATAATCTTTATGATTTTGTTATTTATTTATTTATTTATTTATTTATTAATATATTTATTATTTTGACATGAGGCCACATTTGTTACATCATATCAAAAGCCCCTTGTCGATAGCTATAGAAAGCGAGGTAGCTTTTAAATTCCTTTTGTGGTTCATTTCTCATTAATTTTGTGGTCGGGATATCGAAAACAAAGACAACAAATGATAACAATTTTTTTGGAGCTGTTTCTTAGATTCTTGCATTCTCGTCCCCAGAACTTTCGTTTCGTTTGGTCAGGGGAAAAAAAGGAAGGGCTCTGGTAACAGTGCCTTCCGGATGTCGTAAAATCCACGACATCCGTTAGCGCATGCCTAATGCATTAATGTACTGTTGCGCTTGCTCAATGCCAGAAACCGGAAACAAAAAAAAACCTTTCGTGAGTGCATTCTCGTTCCCAGAGCCCTCGTTTCGTTTGGTTGAGCTCTGGAGACGAGAATGTTGTGTGAGTGGAATGGCGTTCGAAAGGACTGTGCAAGACTTAACAATTACAGGAAAACATCGCGCTAAAAAGAAAAGAAGAAAAGCTTTACGTACTGCTGTTATTTACAAGAAAGATTGTCTTTGTATTTTGCCTACTGGTTTTAGAAATTCCTCCATAAGTCAACCGATTTCTTTCGTTTGCGAGCTGTGTATTTATCGTTTCGCCACTGAACGCTATTATATCCGACCAAATCAGTTAATGGGACAGCTAAGTTTGTTGATGGACACGCTGTGGTCATTGATTAGGCTTATTTCATCGACCAGTGGTAAGAAATATCGAGGAATTTTTGTTTTGCATTCGTTTCATGTTATATTAATTGGGCTTCGGGTGACCTTCGTTTCCCTAGATTTGTATTTCAAGTTGTATTAAAGAGTACTACCTAATAAAGAAAATATAATTTGCTTACGAGAGTGCTGATAGCGTTGCTGTTGTTGTTATTTAAAATGGGTAACCTAGTGGTAATATTTCTTTTCACCCTTGGGCTTTTTTCAGGATTTCTGCCTAATATATCTCCTTTAATTAATGCTCGTCCCTGTTGCAAGCAACATACTTCTTTAATATTCGTGGCCACATACTGATTATTTTCGGAAACGAATCGCTCATATTTAGCGACAGTCTACTCGCCACGGGTCGGAAGAAGATGTTCGTGAAGTTGCAGCGTTGTTTGATGCCCTCGGTTTTGACGTACACACAAAAGAGAATCTGACAAGACTTCAGCTCTTGAACGAACTGGATTCTGTCGCCTGCCAGGATCACAGTGGCTATGATTGTTTTGTGCTGTGGCTTATGAGTCATATCTCCTTTAATTAATGCTCGTCCCTGTTGCAAGCAACATACTTCTTTAATATTCGTGGCCACATACTGATTATTTTCGGAAACGAATCGCTCATATTTAGCGACAATCAGATCCCGTTATAGTTTGAAATTTAGCAGCCGTATCTTTATCTGCTAAACCAAACAAAACTGGGTGACATTGGTCGTTGAATGCGTTGAAATTAAAACGTTCATAGGACTTCAACATTTGAAATTCAACCGGAAGTAAAACCTTATGCGTAGAAGCATAAATGTTTTACCTTGTTGCGCATTCATTTTTAAATGGCCAATCAAAAAAATTCAAATTTTTGTCCGTTACCAGAGCTACACGAGACGCAATTTAAAAAAAACCGTGGAGCTCTGGGGACGAGAATGAGATTCTTGGTACAGCTATTTACAACGTAAACATAAGATGTTTTTAACGATTTTCCCACCTTTGTTGCTTTCATCGGACAAATAGCTTACTTTCGATCAGAATGCCTGATTAACTGATCCAATTTCCTCTTTTCTTGAGTTCTTGAGTTTGGCGATGCAGCACCCTGAAGCACTTTGTTGTGATTGGATTAGAGTTCAGTTTGTAATGACTTAATATCACTTGCAGTGCAGTTAAAAAGGGCGGGCGATGTAGTAGCTCTCGTAAGGTCTCAACCATTGGTTCGATACTCTTCGAGAGAACAATAGAACAAACAACATTGACAACAACAGAGGTTTCTGAGAGCTGCTACACTACCAGTTAAAAAGCTCAACGTCCATAAGATATGTTGAGATCTATACGAATGACATGACCATTATTAGAGCAGTTTTCAATTGAGTGTCGAAAGTAATTACACAATTGCTTTGGTTTTGCATTGCTACGCTTTGTGATTGGCTAAAAAATCTCGCGCCACTTTCTCGACCAATCAGAAGTAAAACCAAAACCAATCGTGACTTGCTCGCACGCGTTTTCCCGCGCTTGGCGCCGCCGACATGTAATTGCTTCGAGCTCTGATTGGTTCATTGGATTGTTTACGACTGCTGTGATTGGTCAGAGTAATTACTTTGGTTTTGGTTTTACGACACTCAATTGAAAACTGCTCTAATTACAAAATTGGTAAATGGATGTCATTCCAAAATGCCCTCCTTTTCCTTCCATCAATATAAAGTAAATATAAAGTTAAGAAGTAATGAAGTTGTCTTTCAGTAGCATCGTGTTGCAATGAAATAAAATAATGATAATAGGCCATACGCTACTGTGATTGTATGTTTTAACTCTCAAGCTTTCGTCGGACACCGACATCGTCAGGAGAAAACTGAAAGAATTTACATAAATGCGAAGCAATATAAAGACTAGCGTGGATACGATGTAACACCTAAACAAGAACAAAAACACTTAAACAAAGAATTCAGACTGACAAAAGATTCTTTTGTCAGTCTGAATTCTTTGTTTAAGTGTTTTTGTTCTTGTTTAGGTGTTACATCGTATCCACGCTAGTCTTTATATTGCTTCGCATTTATGTAAATTCTTTCAGTTTTCTCCTGACGATGTCGGTGTCCGACGAAAGCTTGAGAGTTAAAACATACAATCACAGTAGCGTATGGCCTATTATCATTATTTTATTTCATTATAAAGTTAAGATGTTGACCAAAATTTGGGCTTCTAAAGAAATACCGATTGTAATAAATCTCGTGTCCAGATCAGCGCAAGCATCGTCTAACTCAAAGGACGTCGCTACCTTTTATTTTTATAGCAACCTGATGGTGCAAAGCATGCGTCATATAGTCTGACTCAAAGTGGAGTCCGACTGTTTGTAACTTGGTTTGTTTATAAAATTAAAATCAAAGACAAGGAGCCTTTACGTTTCGAACCTGAGTTCGATTTTCCGGCGAATTTCTCTTGAATTATCTAGGCACAAAATAGTGCTTCTTGAAGTACAAGTTTACTTCACTTGCTTTAAATTAGAGGCCGAGTTTTCCTCACATTGGAGTACATACTTTAACACGATGTTCATGAAAAATATCCACTCCTATCATGTAAGGCCTATAAATGAAAAGGAAAAATTCCATCGAAATGCAGTGGTTTAGAATAATACTCTCTGACTGCCATTTCTATCACTTCAAGAGATATCTTTTTAAGTTATTTTTTATTTCGTTTAATATCCATTTATCCAATATTCATCGTCCAGGTATCATTCACCATCCATCGTATATTTCACTTGCCAATTACTTATTTAACCTTTTTTCATGCAGCTGTCCGCCCTGGTCATCATCCTGGCACAGACGATATCTACAACATGACAGCCCGACCAAGAGGAATAACACTGATCGTTAATAACAAACTGTTTGTTGGCCATCCCGAACACGACTTACAGTCTACTCGCCACGGGTCGGAAGAAGATGTTCGTGAAGTTGCAGCGTTGTTTGATGCCCTCGGTTTTGACGTACACACAAAAGAGAATCTGACAAGACTTCAGCTCTTGAACGAACTGGATTCTGTCGCCTGCCAGGATCACAGTGGCTATGATTGTTTTGTGCTGTGGCTTATGAGTCATGGAAAGAGTGGCATGGTGTTCTGCTCTGACGGTGTACTGCTGCCTATCCAATCAGCCCAGGACATGCTCAGCAACTGTAAAACGCTAAGAGGCAAACCAAAGCTCTTTTTCATTCAAGCGTGCAGAGGCGATGAGGAAGATGAGGGGTTTGCCATAATGACCGATAGACCCTCCCCAATACCGGATCCCCCTGGCCATGTTGACCCACCAAGTGACGTCGACAATCCTTCTGCTTCTAGAATCAGTCCTACACATGCAGATTTCCTGTATTCCTATGCTACAGTAGACGGATATGTGTCTTACAGACGTTCGGATCTGGGAAGCCGCTACGTTCGCGCTCTTGTGGACGTTTTCCGTGAACGTACTAATCGTGACGACCTTCTTGGTATTTTAACCACTGTCAACCGAAAAGTCAGCGAAATGGTAATGAGAATGCCAGCACTAGGAAGCAAGAGTGACATAAAAAACTTTAAACAAATGCCTGAAGTTAAACACACCCTGCGGAAACAGCTACGGTTTTAGGCAAAGGGGTAAGGACTTACATACATGATCAGTATGTCGTGTATGAGTTGTAGTGATGCTAAATAGAGTATTAATGTAGGACAAGAAATTAAACAAGTGCAGAAGAGGTTCAACAATTTCTATTGGAATGTTTACACTTTAGAGTTTCATCCATAGATCCATTATTTTTATGGAACAAGCCACAGGAAAGTACTGCTTGAGCTCAGTATGTTTAATAAATTAGAGGGGTCAAACTTTCGGGTGGTCTCCAGAGATTTCTAAGGTAGAAGAACTTTGTAACTCAAACGTTTTCACTTGGAAGGACATCACATTATTTTTAGAATTTTATTCGCTAACTGAAAAAGTAACAACTACCAGATCTTGTACAAGACAGTTATTTTAATTACTATTACTCTTTAAAAAGATTAATAAACCGTGCCATAGAAAAGATAAGCTTTAAATTTAAATGGTGAAGCTTAGGATTTCATCCAGAGATTTGTCGACGTGACACAAACGTTAATAAGTAAGAACAAACTTTTGCAAATAGTAAAAAGTGTCACAGTTTGGGAATTTATAATACATATAGCTATCCGATAAATGCGAACAACGCCAGCAAATTGATTCACTGTCTTGTCTGAGCTAGATCATTGAAGATCAAGTTAACTGATATTTTGTGGAATAGTCCATGTTTACGTCACAATAGCTATTTTCAACTTGTGAAATTTCACAATAACAAATTCCCAAAGCTGTAAAGTTTAAAAGAATACCCATGTAAAAACAAATATAAATGCGAAGAATTTTTCGGGTCACAAACGAGGCTTGGGTGAATTTTGAGATGATGACGTTATATGCATGAGGTCATTCTAACAAACAAAAACTTTGATTTTGCGGAAAGGAAGATAAAAAGAAAAAAAGCAAACGAAAAAGAACAAACATAAACAACAACAACAATACAAAGCGCATAATAATGTTAGATTTTTTTCTTTAACTAAGGTCAAAATATCTGCACGTGAAGAATCTAGTCTAGCTGTAAACAACATATATAACTTGCTCGGATGTAA
Source organism: Cladopsammia gracilis (assembly GCA_022457155.1). NCBI lineage: Eukaryota > Metazoa > Cnidaria > Anthozoa > Scleractinia > Dendrophylliidae > Cladopsammia > Cladopsammia gracilis. The sequence continues at coordinate 219,396 of JAJGOT010000436.1, read as the reverse complement.
GCCTCAACAGAGTTTTTGTTGTCGTAGGTGCTTGATTAGCATTGTATTTGACGAGTAGTATATTGGAGTTTTATCATAACATTTTTGTAGGCGACAGCTTCCACAACAAAACACTATCCATAAAAAATTGATATTTCCATTCACAATTACATAACCGGGGCATTCGCATCATTTACTGGGCCCCGACGCCCCTACAACAAATTTTTAGTTTTTAAATAACAAAATTTGATCGTTTTAGTTACACTTAAAGATTTCAGAGGACTAATGATGCCCGGTCCGGTCATTAATTGTAAATATTCCAGGTAACAAAAGTACAATGATCTCAAGTGTTGCCAGAACGAACTGTGAAACCTGATGGTTTCATTACATCGGAACATTTTAGTTAGCTTACTGAGTTTTAGTTTCTTTTACTGTTGTTATAAAATGGGAGAACATCTACAGACTTACCATGCTGTTTTTGGGTGGCGTGCTGGGTGGCGTGCTGTGCATATTAGAACAAGTAGCAAAGGACCGCGATTGAAAATGCTGCTAGAGTACGTAGGATCTATAGAAGATCATGGTAACGCACCGCTGTGACGTGGGTCAATTGGCAAACATTTGGATTCGAGCCCTCATTGTTGCCATCACCACGTGCGATTTGGTAGAGAATTGGCGTTCGCGCTAGTTTTTCTATCTTTTTGCTGCTACACCGTGCTGACGAGACCCAACCAGGTCGAAACAGCTGTCCACGGTTGCATTTTGGCTTTCAGTTTGGGCTCTATCATGTCGTTGTCGCGTTAATTGTTCTACGTAGTATCAGCTTTTCTCACTATGTGTGCATATTACACGCCTCTCATGTCTCTTATATTTTCGCCGCTCGTTGCCGTCCTCCGGGCCCAGCTTCTCACGAAAGCGTGCCGCTAGAGAACCTCTGGTATCTGGGGTATAAAAGGTACAAACTATAACCTCAAGGAAGCACACTACACCACCCCCCTTCGGTTTTTGGCTTTACTTTACGCATGCGCATAATCATATTTCCAGGGTAGTGGCAGCCATAGACAGATGTTTCGTCCTGGTTAGGGCTCATCAGCTTAGCATAGCCAGGCCTAAGGGTACGGTCTGATCGATTGTGTAACTGCATGGCGCTTAAAGGGATGCTTAATGCATCTACCTTGGAAGTAAACGACGTTCGACGAGACCCTTACGCCTGGAGTATGCCATGATGATGAGCCCTAACTCGCTAAGTACGAAACAGCTGTCCATGGCTGCCACTACCCTGGTGAAATGGTTGTGCGCATGCGTAAGGTAATGGCCATAGCGAGGGGATAGTGCAGTAGTATGTTTCCTTTCAGTATAGTTTTTCTATAAAAGGTACCGCAATAAACGAGCACCCCCGTCATTTTATGATGAGCCCACCCCTTCTCAGCCACCACCACTACCACCCCGGGCTGAAGATGTTGTTGTTCAACATTTGTAAAGCAAGCAATTTTATAAGACAAACTGAATGCAAGGCTGGCTCTACGGCAATGGGTTGATTTATTCAGCAGCCAATATTTCGGCTAACAAAATTAGCCTTCCTCAGGGCCAGGGCTATACTGAAGGAAAATACTATTAACGGCTAGAGCCAGCCTTGCATACAGTTTGTCTTGTACACTTCAAGTGACGTCTGGCTCGAGCATCTCTACATAGAGATACGGCAAAACCGAACCAGTGCATTTTACTTACGCGTTTTGTTGACATCTGCATTCAAACGTCTCTAGTAATTTTACTGAACCAATGAACTGAACCAATTTGGATGCATCCCTAATTCATTCATCACACTGATCCATTATGACTCTCATGTACATGTACATCAGGTAGGAATGTTACATAACTGGACAAAGCGACCGATACTAGGTCAGTTGTTCGCGTGTTTGGCTACACTTTAAGATGGCGCGCATTTTACCTTATTAACCATTCATTGCTGATTTCTAAATTACGTCATTACAGTATCAACGAAGAAGCTTGAGGACTCTGTGTACGAGATTAGGAACCAATCAGAATGCTCCTTTCATACTTAGTGAGATTTTCAATTGAAAATCCCGTTCGGGGTTCGCAGCCAATCAGAATGGCGAAACGACTTTCTCACACGTGAAAAAAGCGTTTCGTCCAATCACAATGTATCAAATAAACAAGTTTCAGCATGGGCAGTGCTTTGTACGGGTTTTACGCACTCGTTGGTTTGTATCAGAAATCGAACCAGTGAGCGCATCACCAACTCGTGCGTAAATACCGTACGCCCGCCCTGTCCATGAAGTAAGTTTGATGATAATAAATTTATATTGTGCAAGCATGTGGTACCTTTACATCCCCTTTCTTTTGGTTCTTAAAAATACACGCAGGTTTAATTTTCGCGAACCTTTCACGATGAGCAAAAAGCCCCGCGAGAAGTGGTCCCCAGAGAAGTCCCCAGGCTAGCCTGCGAGCAACCTGTAGGGGTCGGGGGCAGGGCTGGGGGGAGGGGAAGGGGATTTCGAAGGGACGAGAGTGGGCGGACAGCGGTTTCTCATCAAAACAAAACGTGTCCTTGAGAAAACATGGCTGCAAAAGAAATCGTGATTGTTTTTGTTCTCTTCTCCATTTTTTCTCCAAGCCTGAGCGAGAAAGTGCTTTCACTCTTTCACTCACAGATGTAGATTTTGACGACTGGGTGTTCGGCTCGTCAACGCATTTTATAATGTTTTATGGACCCTGGTAAGTTAAATAGAGTATCTTGCCTTATGTATACATCTTCGCTCCAGCAACGGGCGCCTGGATAATTTATACGACACATCTGAAATGAACTGCATTTTATAATAGTGTAAGGCTCAATCATGGCCTCTGGAACATGGATCAATTTTGATGTTGTTGAAGCTTCAGCTACAGTTTCAGTGCTTGATCTTTTTACGGCAGTCACCAATAATACGAACTAACATTGTGACCGTTCACACCAGTTGAAAAATTTGACCGGACATTTTGTTCACACGGAGCCGTGCAATATTTTCGTTCTGTTCACATGGAACTGACTAACCAGTTGAAGTTTAACCTTTGTCAGTGGTTTTACCATCCATGCGCATTCATGCAACCACGCCTTTGCCGTACAAAAATTTAGATGGTCAAGGCGTTGACACCGTGCCAGGTCAATTATTGACCGTATCGGCTAAAAATTTGTCCCCGATTTTGGGGTTCAAATTTTTGAACGGCTAGGCGTCTTAATTTTGGTACAGTTAGCGTGGTTCCATGTAAACAGAACACCTGACCACACAAAATTTCAACTGGTTGAACACTCGTCTGGTACCGTCTGAACGAGCCTAAAATCGCTGTATAAAATACATGTCGTGTAAAATTGTACTCGCACGTATCATGGATGTTATGCATGAGTAAAACCGCCATATTGCATACATTAATTGTTATGCACGTATAAGTGCTGCAATCCCTGTGGCTTCGATAATGTAGGGGTGGTACGCAGCTCTTACAAGGTCTTCTCTGATTAGCTGAGAAAACAATAGAACAAACAACACAACAATGGCTAACAATAGACCCTAGACCTAAAAACAATAGAGCTGCGTGGTATACAGGTCCAATGAAATTAGAGGTTGTAAAGAGCTGCGTGGCTACTGATAATGTATGATGAACAATTTTACTAGGTAAATTTTATAGCATTCTATAAAACTGGTCCAGTTTTAAAGAGATCTCAAGATAGCAGCATATTTAAAATGATCAGCATCACTTACACCTTGATAAAAGTTTTAAAGAGATCTCAAGATAGCAGCATATTCAAAATGATCAGCATCACTTAAACCTTGATAAAAGTTTTTTATTTTTCTTAGCAGGTAAATTTGTTTCTCATTGAGCTCTGTTACCTTGGAGTTGTGAAAATTTAAAATTTTTATTCTCAGCTGCTTTAAATAATTTAAGTGAAGTGAGGGTAAACTGCTGTAAATATGACAAGTGTCAATGAAGCTACGAAAAGGACAAACTGTATGTTTAATTAAATCTTGACTATTAAACAAACAAAAAATGTTCTACACTAAATTAAAGGGATTACATTTATGCTTCAGCTAATTCTTAGTTTGTTTTGGTTATATAAAGGTGCGAACACTGCAAAAGTTTCATGCCAACATGGAGTCTGTTGGCTGACTACTACAGTAAAATTCCACATAGTGAACATGTTACAATAGCTAAGGGAAACCACGATCTCTTGTAAGTAATTAATAATTTACAGGTTGACATGTTATTTCTCATCTTTTTTTCATGAATGTTTAATATACATGTAAATAAATATTTCTGTTGAATATAGATAATATACAATGTACAGGTGTAGCAAATTAATAGTCCAGTTTCGAATTCGCTATGACCACTGAATTCAAACACCAATGATACATTGATACAGGGTTAGACTTGACCTGATGTAAAATATTCACAAATTCAGGCGAGAAGATGACCTGTTCAGAGCTCTGTCTATCGTGGCGCCGGTTTGGTTTGTTTTAGACCATTTGAACGAAACTAGCAATCCGAACCTAGTAACCACGATATCACCCCTGCATAATTGTTTGGTAGGATCGAATGAACTGGCCGATGCTGGCACAAGATTCGAAATACGCGCAAAAAGGAAAAAGGCGAAAAGAAAGGCACAATCAAAAACCTGATCTTGAGGCGATCCCCCAACCTGTACTAACGCGCGAAGCAATTTGGGGGTGACTGGCGGAGCGCGTAAAGGGAGATGCTTTTTAATACGGTCAAGACCACGCAAGGTCAATTTGAGTTCAGGTGTCTCGTAGAAAGGAAAATCGCAACCAGTGAAAACGTGAAGTAGCCTGACACCGCTTAGATAATTACGAACTGATTGTGGAGTCATCGAACGACTAAGAAATTGACAATACAAACACACTGTGTCCAATGATGCCGGAAGATGCGACAAGCCGAAGTAAAAACAAAAGTACAAATAAGCTCTCCACTGTGTCCGGTGGTTCTTGTGAGTACCCTCCGCGTAAGCTGCCCGTCTTGTCTTCTTAAGATCTTTGTGCAACTTCGCAAACGAGATATCTGTCGACAGAAAAGTAAAGAAAACAAGATATTATAAGATGGCCGACAGTTGAAAGAAATCCTCGGGTACTAAAACTTCCTGCAAGCCGTGAGCGCCGTAAATGGAAATGAACTCGTCTTGAAACGTGGAAGACAAATGCCAACGACTAAGTAAGTCGGAACCCCGATTATCGGAGCTAGCGAGATGACGAGCGCGAAGCTCGAACTCATGTACAGCGGCAAGAAACCAAATTTCCCGCAGACACGAACCTAATAACTTATCCTGCACGCGGCCGGAGTTAAGAGAACTGACCACCGAAAGATTGTCGCAGTAAACTACGATTCGAAAACCGCGCCAGTGACGACCCCACAATCGAAGAGCTACAATAATAGCAACTGCCTCGAGCAAATGAATAAATTGAAATTGTGTACGCACGGCAGAAGGAAATTCGACATGAAAATATTCGCTAGCTGTCATTCCGCCGCACCCAGTTAAACACGCGTCCGTGGAGAAAACGCTATCCGGGGCGGACCACAACTGAGTAGAGATGAGCGAAACACCATTATATACCTTAAGAAAACGAAGCCACCAGCGAATGTCTTTTCTAAACTCGGCAGATAACTTGATACGGTGGTGATTACGCCGCAAGGAACGCAACGTTTCTAAAATACGGGACAAAAACAAACGACCCGGACGAACGCACTTACAAACAAAAGATAGTTTGCCGACCAACGACTGTAACTCTGTCTTAGTGGCTGATGTTTTGTTAAGCCACCGAGGCAACAAGTCCTCCTGCAATTCTCGTAAACGAGCCGGCGTAACAGACATAGTGAAATTTAGAGTATGAAAAAGTACTCCTAGACAGGTCCCTTGAACAGACGGAGGACAAGCTTTGTGCGGAGACTCCTGTAACCCTAAGGCATTTAGCAAGGAACCACTAAGTGCGTAGTGCCCGTCAGCTGTACCCGGCGCAGAAATACCCATGAAGTCGTCTAAATAATTTGCAACGTAACAACCAGCCTGCGAAAGCATAAAACAAACGGCGTTCGTGACCCGCTGGCAAGCCATTGCGGCCGAGCGAAGTCCCATGGGTAATCGGACATCAAAGTACAATTCATCGCGCCAAGCATATCCTAGCATCGGATAATCATACGGATCGACCGGCAACTGACGATAAGCGCGTTTTAGATCACGTTTAAACAACAAGCAACCAGGCCCGAGTTGAACTATACGAGCAGCAAGATCGTCGACGGTAGGATACGTAAGTTCTATAGGCTCGCCCAAATAAAAATCTTTCGAAATACCGTCATTAACAGACGAGCCGTCTGGCCAGCTGAGATCAAGAATAAATCGACGTTCGTCGGTACCTTGTTTCGGAACCGAATTCAAAGGAGAAACCGCAATAGGTCCTGAGAAAGGGTTTTTTGCAAATGGACCACAAACGGAACCTAACTCGCGCTCCGTTGACAGGTAGCTGTCAACCGCAAAAGGAAAGTCGGTAGCACCTTTGTGATTACGAAAATCACTAGAAGGCAAAACACCACTATAATTGTAACCGATCGGCCATCCGAATTCTAAAAAGTCGCAAACGACAGCATCCGAATACTGCGATAATAATGAGCGCCACAAGCGAAGGTTGAGCGAAGTGGGAACCGCTAAGCGCGCACCCTGAAAATTTGGAAGCCCTTCCGCAAACACGCTATTGTATAAGACCACAAAATGGTGCGTTACACTAAGTGCAGGAAATGCCATTAACTGAGAACTAGCGCCAACTATGCTACCCCGCAAATTCGCCGCGGAACAAAAAACATCCAAGGAATGTGCGGAGGATAAAACACTATCAATTAAATCTAAAGTACGGTTATCATGCACACAAGTATCAGAAAGGGGAGAAATCTTCTCCCCAATAATGAGTCTAGAGTCTGGGAATAACTGACCGTTCACTGAAAGTCTAGAGTCTGGTAATAACTGACCGGTCACTGAAAGTCTAGAGTCTGGGAATAACTGACCGTTCACTGAAAGTCTAGAGTCATGACAAATTTCATTTAATCAAGAGTAAAATCTACAGTCTTGAGCAAATTGTTCCAATAAATCTTGAGGAGAGTCTGAGAAATGAAGTCGAGAGTTTGGCGAAAATTCTAAGCGTGAAGACGTCGAAAGGCCGATGTTGAGTCATTCGTGACTGTCAGGAGACGGAGATGACTTTGGTCTTTTGTTCTCTGCAGCTAAGGGACACTCCTTGGCGAATTCCGTGTGGCGCGCCGCGGTGCGCGAATCCACCCAGCAGCGAGCGCAAATGTGTTGCAATCATTTACGTTCACCACGAAGCGTGCCGTAATGATCTTTATGCATTTTACAAACTCCGTGCTGATAATCCCGGCAAAAGAAAACCGCTGAAGGCCCATCCGTGCGAGCCGCTCCTTGTCGAGAAGGTCTCGGCGGAGATTGCAATACTCTTGATTCCAAGTGAGTGAAAGGGTCGCCCCAACTTGCTCGACCACATTCGATCTCGAAGAGGACTGCAGCGTGTAAATCGCGCACAGACGGCCAGGTGTACTGTGTAGCCAAATACATCAAAACCGAAAGATGATCAATACGTGCACTAAGCTCCGAAGAAGAAAGGGTGGGGCGCTGCAGAATTGTGGCGTAACCGGCCGCAAATTCTGCCAGAGTGAGATCGTCATATTTCTTGTCTAGCACTCGGCTAGTTAGTTTGCTATCTTTGCCTGATTTCAAGGTGTGACCCCTACCTCGAGAATTCTTGCCCCGCTCAACACAGTCCTCATCCGATGAACTGTCCTCCAGGTTTGCGAGAAACTTGTCGACCCGTGCCGTTAAAGACGATTTCGACCTCAAGTCCTGCAGCGTATGTGGGGGCTTCTTTTCTTCCCGTTTTTCCATTGATCGTATAGTGCGTTTAGCTGCCAGTTCCGCGTTCCGTGTGCGAAGGGCCTCGATTTCCATCCGCATTTGCTCGAGCTGTTGTGACTGCTCAAGCGCGATGTTCTCCTCTTTAACTCGATCTAATAACTCCTGTAACTCGGTAAATTCGTCGGAAGCCACGTTAGGAGGCGACTGTGTGTTCACCACCGGGCTGGAGCTCTTGTGAGTTTTCGGAAAAGGAGAGATGCCATACGTTGGATACTCCAAGGACTTTCCCTCGTTCATCAAAGCGTAATCTAATTGTTGACGTGGACGGAGGCTGTACTTCGAGTGAGCCATACTTAAGAAATATAAAAGAACTCAAAAGAACTAATAAAAGAACTAATACAGGTTGTTGAAACGAGAGAGTTAGAGCTGGCTAATGACGATTTCTGCTGTGACAACACTATATATAAGTCTTAATTAATTAATGATTAACTGAATATAATCTACTATAAGACGCATTACATGAAGTGGGCGTCGAATTAAATATTTTAATCAAAGATCAAAACAGACCATTTATGGCATCCAGGCTGGCATTTACACTCAGGTCTTCTTCATCAATTAAATCTCGATTACTCCAGAAGTAAAAAAAAACACATTCATGCAAGGCCGCTTTAGCAAGAATTATTAAATAACAACTATTGGAAAGTTTGTTTTCAAAATGCTGTTCTGTCCAGTTATGGAACTGAACAGAACAGCATTGAACTGAACTTTTTTATGGAAAAAATAATGACTGACCATAAAACATTATGAGGTGAATATAGTGTTAACAGTGCTCAGAAATATCTAAAATTTAAGCTTGGCATTTAAGCAAGCAAGTCTTAAGTTTTACTAAGGTTAAATAGTTAACAAGCAGCTTGTCCTGTTTTTGTCCTTATCCTTGCCCATCAGGTAAAGTGATTAGGAAAATGTAAATTTTCTACATGTAACTAAAAAATCTACTTGTTCCAGTTGAGCAGATGGACTTTTTTCACCCCTGATTGTACTTACAGTATCACAGTTCACAACGAAAAATTTTGCTATGTTATTACTTTCAATTACCTTATTTTTAACTCTTCATAGAAATTATTGTTATAGGACATAATACAGATGTACAATGTACATTGTTTTGTCTGTTTATCTTCAGGTGGATTGTACAAAAGAGACGCCACTCTGTGCCAAACAGAACATCCGTGCATATTCAATGTAAGCTAGTGTAAATTTAAGGCAACTGGCACTAAGGGTCCCATATGACCCATACTAAATACATACATGTATATCAGTAAGAATGGTTTTCAATTGAGTGTTGAAAGTAATTTTGCAATTGCTTTGGTTTTTCATTGCTACATTGTATGCTTTATGATTGGTTAAAAAAAAATTTGCCACTTTATCAACCAATTTATCAACCAATTTATCAGGGGCCTTATAGTCAGGATAGATGGTCTAATACAGTATAATTTTAGTATAATAATATTACTTCTTATAACAGTCATAGGGGCCTTTTAGTCAGGGTAGATGGTCTAATATAATTTATAGTATAATAATATTATTCTCATAACAGTCATAGGGGCCTTATAGTCAGAGTAGATGGTCTAATACAATTTGTAGTATGATAATATTACTTCTTATAACAGTAATAATTAAGGGCCTTATAGTCAGGGTAGATGGTCTAATATAATTTGTAGTATAATAATATTACTTCTTATAACAGTCATAGGGGCCTTTATTCTTGGCTTTCACTTACGTCATATCAAAATTCAGAAGCATTAAAAAATTGATTTCGAATCCAAAATGTTTAAGGAATTGTAGAGAGTTTAAAACTACACATCTTGACCAAATTTTGAAGCGCAAAATCATTTCGTTCAAGAGTTATAGGCGAACAAGTTTTAGACATTTTTAGTAAGAAAATAATGTATGGAGCGGCCATCTTTGTGCCCCACTCAGGGGCACAAAGATGGCGGTCAAGAATTCGAAGTCTTAATTACACCAAAAATCACATCCAAAAATATTGTATTTGCTATAAGCTCAATTAACTCGGCTTATAAGCACTTATAATGCAAACAATAACTTTCAGCTGATTCAATTTTGTTTATTTTAGCCGCTTATCTGAAATAGCGTGACGCATTGCGTGACACATTTAAAACCTTTGTAAATCGGAAGCAAAACATCGTTAAATCCTGAAACTTTTTGTGAAAGATTATAACACCGGTATCCACATACCACGTTAGAAACAGCTTTGTAGGATGTATACTTTAGATTTTTTAATTTTTATGACGTCATGTGAAAACCAAGAATAGTCAGGGTAGATGGTCTAATATAATTTGTAGTAATAATATTACTTCTTATAACAGTCATAGGGGCCTTATAGTCAGAGTAGATGGTCTTGACTAATATTATTTGTAGTATAATAATTTTATTACTTCTTATAACAGTCCAGGGTAGATGGTCTAAGATAATTAGTAGGATAATATAATATTACTTCTTATATGCACTCAATGTATATAAAAAATAGACCATCTACCCTGACTACAAGGCTCCTATGACTGCTATATAACAGTCATAGGGGCCTTATAGTCAGGGTAGATGGTCTACATGTAATTTTTTATGCATTGAGTGTTGTTTTATTATTTTCTTTTCAAGGTTAAAGCTGTATTATGATCACGGTGAAATCAAGAGGTACAATGGTAAAAGACGAATGAATGATCTCAAGGCCTTTGTTGGCAAATTTGCGGTGACATCTGAGCCGGGTAGGGCAGTTACTCTGTAGCATTGATTTTATAAGCTGCTTACATGTAGTTGTACTTGTAAATTTATAATGTACATGTATCTGATTTTGTCAGCTGACCAATCTCTTGAACAAGTTATTTGAACAAGTTATTTTTAAATAACTTGTTCAAGAGATTGGTCAGCTGACAAAATCCATATTGAATAAATCCATGTTGAATAAATCCATGTTGAATAAGTCAGATTAAAATTATCAGATTAAAATCGACCTTAAAAATACAAATGTACATCTTCTTTCATATCACGGATATATACAGTACTCTCACAATCACATGTACATGTAAGCCAACTGATTATGCAGACTTCCAGGAAATATTCATACAGCCCCCATAAAAGGCCATTAGAAATTCTGAGGGGTTTATTGGTTTAAAGGCCAAAGTCATGCTTTTAATTGGCTGCTTGACCTGTGCTGAGTTGCAACTAGCTGCATTAGCAGGTCAAAAGGCAAAAATTTTGTGCCTTAAACTGGCAGACAAATTTGAGACCACTCTCCGTGATTTTGTTTTCTTGATCATGCACGACGCGCGAAGAATGATGACGTTATTATCCAATTAAATCTCAACTAATCAGCATTTTCCGCTAGCTTTTACAGGTTGGACATTCAAATTTCTGAGACATCGTTGCAAGCTCTCGCTCCTTTCCCTCCTCCACCCCCTCCCCCCCCCCCCCCCCCCCGAACCCGAGAGCTTGCTCGCAGGCTATAGCGAAAATATAGATTACTTCATGGGCAGTGCGCGCGTACGGCATTTACGCACGAGTTGGTGATGTATCAGAAATCGAACGAGTGAGCACAGCGAACGACTGAGATTTGTGATACAAACCAACGAGTGGGTAAATGCAGTACAAAGCACTTCCCATGCTGTAATTTGTTTATTTTATACATACTGTGTCAGAAAGTCGTTTCGCTATTCTGATTGGCTGAGAGCCCCAAACGGGGTTTTCACACGCCAAATTTCAATAGAAAATCTCAATAAGTATGAAATAATCACTTAATAATAATAATAATAATAATAATTTATTACTTATTCGGCGCAAATATCTATATGAATATATTCAAATGCGCCTTACAAATTACATTAAAATAATAGTAAAAATAATAAATCTAATATAATAAAACTATCCAAACCAAACCTTGTTTCTTATGTACGCTTAAATCCCGATTTTACAACTCGCAGAGGTCTTGTTCTTGGTCAAAAGGGTAGTATATGCTGTTTTTACGCTTTTGATACCAGACATATGGACCTTATCGACAAGAAAATACCAATATTAGTAGTAAGATTACATTAACTTCACCGTAAACGATTTCCTTTAATGGTGTCAAAAAACACGTGTCCTATAGCTCACGATTAAACCTGCAGCAAGGAAACAGTGAGATCGTTTAGTACTCCTCTTATTAAAAAGCAAAAGTTGGCGTATTGTTTTCCAAACTGTGCTGATTACTGCATTCTGCCTTGATTTGCCTTAATTTGTTAAACTTCTTGTTGCTTGAGAGACGAAGATGATGACGTTTTATTCTTTTCTAGCTTGTTGGTCAATTTAAATAATCACTGGAAAAAAAAGATCAAATAATACCTTTGTTTGAAAAACGCGCCTACAGTTATAAGTTTTTAAATAAACGCATGAGACGTTTAATCCAAAAATATTCCTTGGTCGGTAAAGCGGCACCATTTGTGTATGTACAACTACAACAGGTTAACTATGAACTACTTTTTGATACAGATTGAGGAAGAAAACAACACGAAAAGAAAAGAAGCTCAAGTTAGTCATCATATTGTTAGCTCCAGTGAAAGTGCAGCTAGTCAACCTGTCATCCCTGAATTGAAGATCGATGCTGCTTTACCTCCAGAAGAATTCACAGATCTTCTTGTTCGGCATTTGAAAGGATTAAAATTGCAAAGTGAAGCCTCAACATTTGAGCATCACATGAGTCTCGAACTGTGGGACTTTGCCGGACAGCATGTTTATTACGCTAGCTATCCAGTGTTCCTATCATTGCGAGCGGTTTAATTATCTGTTGGTCTACAACCTCGGCAAAGGATTAAAGAACATTGCACAGCCTTGTGTCAGACAAGGAATTCATAACATTCTTCTCAGAAACCGAAATCACGAAACGAATTTAGAAAATTTGTTGTCGTGGCTGGTTACAGTTAGTACAATGTGTTCAACGAAATCAGAAATGTATGAAAGCAAAGCGACAAGGAAAGAACTGCCCCATCTTCGTCCTCCAATATTTATCGTAGGAACACATGCAGATGAACCATATCAGGACATAAAGGAGATGGAATTGCAAATTCAGAAAGAAATTTCTGACAAGGACTACGAACTTCACGTAATCCGTCCTTTCTTCTCAGTTGATAACACGCAAGGATCATCTGGTGAGGGGGTTGCTGCGCTTCAGAAACGAATGATTGAAGTGTTGAAGCAAGAGCCATACATGGGAGAAGAGGTACCACTTCGGTAAGTTCTTCAATCCAAAAAACTAAAAATAATTAAAATGCTTGTTTTCTATTTCATTTATTTATGGTAATTTTAAAGAGTAATAATCTATTGACAGCCTTTGGATTTTAACCAATAAAAATGCCAGGAATTTGAGCTACTAAAAATGGTCGCTCATCAGAGTCCTCTTGCATGCGTGTACAAATTCACTGTGCAACACGACCGTTGAAAACTTGCTTGGTAACCCTGCCTCGTATACAAACTAAGCCTCACAGGGATACCACGACGAGACAGGGTTACCAAGGTCGTTTTCAACGGTCGTGTTCAGACCAAAACGTCTCATAAACAGTTACAATTATTATACCTTCTTTGGGTGGCACATCTGTTTGGATCTTTGCATGTATAATTCAAAAATTAAACGAGACTTACCTAAGTCGATGTTTGATTGGAATTCTTCCTCGTCATCAGTCAGGAACGAAGGAGTTACATGAGAAGCATGCGCATGCTTATTAAGTCAGTCTTCAAAGCGAGTGTTTCCAGGAGAAAAAAGGAACGAAGGATTACGGGAGGGAAAGAACGCAAGGGCTGGGCATGTAACTCCTTCGTTCCTGACTGATGACGAGGAAGAATTCCAATCAAACATCGACTTAGGTAAGTCTCGTTTAATTTTTGAATTCTACCTCGACATCAGTCCGAGTCACTACGGAGTTACATGAGGTTTGAAAGCCCTGGAAACACGAACAAGTAGCTGTACAATCGTATAAACGGTAACAGCTTTATTTGGTCATAGATGACCATACGTGTAATGATATCAATGTACAACGCGTTGCGCGTTGCGTTACATGCATGTAAAATTGTAATTGCAGTCTATCGAACAAACATACGGGTAAGCAATATCATAAACCTAGGGGTTATGAGTACCCTGAAAATGTTCTAAAATGCTTGCACCAAAGTTACTCTCTATAGGCTTATTATAGTAGGTAGCAAATGTTTGCGCATTAGACCAGCCGCCGGCCTTAAGTATTTCTTGGAGAGTAAGACCAGTTTTCGTTCCATAGGAAGTCGCTGCGGGTCTAGCGCTATTTCCGGAGAATTTCGTGACATCAATGCCCGCATTGTCAAGAATGGACTTGACCCATTTTCCTATTGTGGAATTAGAGACCGGATTGTGCGGTTTGATAAAACTAATAAGAAGTTGACAGTTCTGTCCCCTGACCTCCTTAGTGATATGCAGATAACGCTTTATGTGCGAAACTACGCAAAGGGTTTCATCCTGTTTGTAAGCAACTAGTTCTATGGGCTCAAGGTGTCTCCCTGGTTTAGTAGTTTTAAGCTTCTCTCCGATGGTAAACACGTATTTATCCGGCAGTTCTTGCATGAGAGAAATGTCTAGCTTTGTCAAAGTTGGGCACCGCTGTCCGGTCAGAAGACAAAGTAACATTGTAAGTTTTTTGGTCAGGATCTTGATATCGAGTTCGGCTATCGGATGCAACGTCGTTAGGTACTGCAAGACTGTCCCGACGTCCCAAATACTTGTATATCTAGGCAAAGATGGTTTAAGTTCAAATACGCCTTTTAGAAACCTAGTCACAAGCGGGTGTGTGCCAAACGTATTCCCATCCGGAAGGTCATATACTGATGACAGGGCTGATCTAGCGGCATTAATGGCGCTATATCCCAGGCCTTTCTCATAAAGGGATGCCAAGAAATCAATTCCATTTTCAATGCTAGCGCCAAATTTGTTAATGTTCCGGGAATTACAAAAAAACTTCCCATCGGGAGAGGTATGTCTGGTATTGTTTTGCAGTACTAGAACGCCAAGAGGCCATAATTATTTCTTTCGCAGTAGTGGAAATGTCTTTATTGTTCAGGTGATTCCTGATAAGTGACAAATTAGGAGGGTTAGTTTTTTGTGGAGCGGATGGAGTGCGGCTGGTTGATTGGGCAAGTGTAGGAGCGTTTTGCTCGCTTTCAACACTACCGGTTCCTGTACTGTCATTTTTATTGCCTTGGGAAACCAGGCCTGCGTCGGCCAGTTGGGTAGTACACACACTCCTATGGCTTTGTTCTCCTGAATTTTCTTGAGCACAGCTGCTATAACACTAAATGGAGGAAAAGCATAGAATTTTAGATTTGCCCAGTTGATTGAGAATGCATCAATGGCTATTGATTCTGGGTCCGGCCTATATGCGACATAACTAGGAAACTGTTTGTTTAGCCTAGAGGCGAATAGATCGATATCTGGTGCAAATTTCAATGTCTTAAGGGATTGAGAAAGCAAGGTTGGATTTAGCATCCATTCAGTTTCGGTTTGGTTTTGTCTGGATTCCAGGTCAGCTTGTACATTAGCTTTTCCTGCAATGTGCCCTGCACTAATCCAGAGATTTCGTGCTATACACCAATCCCAAATTTCTTTGCATAAGATGTTCAAGTGGTCAGAGTGGCTTGTGCCCATGTGGTTAATTACCGCAACCGCAGTGGTGTTATCTATTTTTAAACTAATGTGCCTGTCGCGGTGCGAGCTGCAAAAGGCTTTTAATCCCAGAAATACTGCTAATAGTTCCAGATAGTTTATGTGATGACGCTTTTCGTCCGAAGCCCAAAGGCCACCTGTCGTCTGTTTTCCGTATACCGCCCCCCAACCTTCGTTGGAAGCATCTGTCGTGAGTTCGCACGAGGGCTGATCCCGGGTCATTACATTGTTTGCTGTCATCACATGAGCTATCCACCACTCAAGCTCCGATTTAGCCTTTGCACCCAAAGACATGCGCCTGTCAAAATTCCATCGGTTTGTGCGCAGGGCGCAAGTTTTATCGTGTTCGATGTGGCGATAATATAGAGCCCCATACATGACCCCAGGAAAAGATGAAACAATCTTTCCGAGCACTCGTGCTACTTCTCTTATCGTAGGAGAAGTTGTGTTAAGCAGCGTGATGCATGCAGTTTGGAGTGCCAGGGCCTTTTCCTGAGTTAGCGTAATTGTCATAGTGACCGAGTTTAGAACGAAACCCAGAATTACTAGTTGTTGGGAGGGGTTAAAGACAGATTTCTCTGGGTGAATTACGAGTCCCAAGGTATCAATCTGAATGACAGTGTCTATAACATTGTGCACACAATCATCGTATGTCTTCCCTTGTAAATACAGGTCATCAATATAACCGCTGGAGATATGACCCTTAAGGTGTAATTCTGTTAGCGCAGGTTTGAGAAGTTTGGTAAACTTTCGGGGCCCGCATGAGAGGCCATTGGGTAAGCATGTGAACTGATAAAGTTGCCCCCTCCAAGAGAAACGTAAGTATTGCCTGTCCGATGTAGCGATTGGCACTGAATAGTACGCGTCTTTCAAGTCAATTGACGCCATGAAACAATTTTTTTTCAACTAGTTTAATGATAGTGTTGAGGGTGGCCATCTTAAAATGAAGTTTGTTGGCATATTGGTTAAGATTCTTAAGGTTAAGAATCATTCTATGACCGCCGTCTTTTTTATCGCGAACGAATACATCAGAAATTATCTCCCCTTCATTGTGCCCGGTGGGCTCAATTACACTTTTCGATAGGAGCTTATCTATCTCTAGATCGATAATAGCTTCCTCGCTGGCGGGTCTCTTGCATGTGGGTAGAAATTGTTGGCGGGGCGTTACATCAAATTCAATTTTCATTCCCATTACAGTGGAGAGAATTTCCTTATCAGAAGTAAGTTCCCTCCACGCCCCTAAGGAATGCGCTATGCATCCGGTCGCAAAAGCCCCACAGCGATGGATTAGATATTTCTTTAAATTTGACTCTACGAATGATGTAAATTCACTCACCGCTAACTTAATTTTTTCCAATGAGGCAATTATTTCTTTTCCGTCTCGTTCCTGTCGTGAAAAGGTTTCTTTCTCCCGGTTGAGCGGTGGCCTTTCCCCAAAAAAGGCTGGCGCGGTCCACCCTTGTGGTGTTTTTCGGATGGTTTGTAACTGTTGGACCAAGAGTTATTTCGCCGGAAGCCTCTGTTGTGGTCACTGAATTGTTTCGACGGACCGGCGACCGTTTTGCCAAGGCGATTGGTCTCTTTTGCGTCTCGAATTTGTTTCGCCAGGTCGTCCCCAAATAAAAGATTGGAGGACGTAGACGCGTTGTTTGTGCATATGGCATGAAACTCCTGCCTTAAAGAAGGCTTAAGTTGCTCGCGCCTTAAGACAGATAATTCGGACGCCACATGCCCAATAAGGGCGATGGCAGAGTTCCTCGCAGTTTTCTGGTTGTGCGTGCTTAGCAAGAATGCTTGTTATCTTTTCCGCTGGTAGCTTTTTTCCCCACCGTTTAAGGGCGATACCTGCGAGCTGCTGTTGAACTTTCGGCCCCTTTTTATCGTCATCATGTAAGGCGGTTTCTAGTTCTTTTAGCAGCGCATCTTCATCATCAGCTTGCACGGAGTCGGTGACGTGGCTAGAACCCGGTGGGCCACTATTCAGAAGATGATTTACTTCATCCTCCGAATGAGACGCGTGTATGCTTAATGTGTCGTCATCTTTTCGCCTAAATTTTTCTAGAGGCCTAACATCCTCATTTTCGGAGTCTGACAACTCAGTGGAAGACCGTCGTCGATGGCGTTTGCCAGATGCGCCCGGTGGGCGCTGGCTCAGTGCGCTCTCCTCAAGGCGTTCATACATTTTAGCCATCAGGTCCGTCATATTTCCCATATTACTGCTTAGGCTCGCTAAGGTCTTTTCTAGACTGTTTTTTTTGACCCGGTGGGTCAGTTATATCGCCCGGTGGGCATGGTGGAACCGCAGAAGATGAGTTTAATTCGTCCGCCATTTAAAGGAATTCTGGCGGAAACAAAGGTTAGTGGAAAGCGAAGAAACGATAAATTACTCACGGTTGGTGATTTGCGACTTGTTAGTCCAAAGGGTTGTATCTGTTAAGAGCAGTAGAACTCGTGTTGACTGGCTCGAAAGCAAACACTGCAATGACTTGATAAGCATGCGCATGCTTCTCATGTAACTCCGTAGTGACTCGGACTGATGTCGAGGTAGAATTAATACTGAGAAACACCCCTGGCTTAAATTTACACCTTTAAGCTTTTCTGGTGTTTGGTTTTGAAAAATAATTGATATTTGCTTTTTAGGTGGTTTAACTTCGAGAAGGTTGTCCAAGCTTTGGTTGCCGAGAAAGTTTATTATTTGAACCTCGAACAACTTCAAGGCATTATCCGGGAAGTGTGCTTCGTTGAAAATGAGAATGAGGCCGCCACTATGTTGGATTTCTACCATGATCTTGGCATGATTGTCAAACACCGCAACACAATTGTACTTCGGGCTCAATGGCTTATTGACGTCTTCAAACAACTTATCACTATTCGTTCTTTCAGTGACACGGTAAGAAAAAAACGCCTAGTGCATATAGTTACAGTTGGTTAAAAGGATGACTTGTAGCGAACAGACTTATATAATTAAAGTGTATATGACAGATATTTTTTATTTGCTTAATGGAATCAGGCAAATAAAAAAATTAACTCCACAAGCCTGAATCAGCTTGACTTGTACAGTCTGATTCCCAATTGGACAGTCGGACTTGTACCTGTCTGCTTCATACAGATTTCACTTCACAAATTTTACTTGCACCAGTCTTGTACCGGCTTCAGTCATCTAGCAATTCAATAGCAGATCGTAAACACACAGTGAGCCCAATATATATCTACATGGTTAGCGGTTACATGTCGTTGTTTTGTTCGTGTGGGCCCTGGTGAGATTACTCTAGTAACTTAAACCGGTGGTATCAATTGTCACATACACCATCTCTTTAGTTTAACGTGTTCCGAGGCCCAATTGACACCATTTCGTCTTATATTGTTTGACTAGTTTTAATCTGACTGGTCTGATTTGCACCTGTATCACTTCTCATGGTGTGATTTGATCCGGCCGCGTTTCCCTCGCACCAGTCTCAGATTCGAACTGGTCTCATGTTATCACCACTTATCCTCATCATTATCAATTGTAACACCACATTCAACTGTCACTATGTAATGTATGATCGAATGTGCCCCCTTACCTCTCACTTTAACACGTACTGAGTGACTTGAGTAAGCGCACCATGCAGAGTGATTATACCGAACAGTTAATCTCTGGAACATTCTGGAACAACTATATAAAAGAAAAAAACTTGTGTTTAATGTTGGCTTCCGTCGTGAACATTTTGGTTCCAACAAAAAGCGTTTAAATTCTTTATTCGTTTGGTACAGCAGCAGTACCTCAATAGAAATAGCTAAGGACAGTTCTTTGGACTTTTGACATGTGTAAAATGGTTTTGAAGATAGTTAAAGGCCCACCTTCACCCAAAAGACGTTGCGGTCGTTTGTTTTTGTTTTGAAATGCTCCATTGTTCATACGCGTGATCTGATTGGTTGCACGCATTCAAACGTGAATTTCGTGTTACACGAAATTCAGCAGCACGGAAAGTGATCACGGCGCGCACAGCATTTTGGGTGAAGGTGGGCCTTTTAAGTGATATAATTTTAATAACCAGTGTAGAAGCGTTTTCTTTATTTGTTCCATTTCGCTCTTTATCAGCAACCAAGACATTCCAAGTTGTGGAAGGAAATGGAGACAACAGGTGTCCTCAATATGGAACTTGTTGAACGCGTGTTTTCTAAGTTTTGCCAGCACGGCCAAATCAAGGACGACATCCTGGACATGATGGAGCAGTTTGGATTGATCGTCAAGTTTGCCACCTCGCCAACAGATGGAATGTACTTTGTACCCTGTCAACTGAAGACACTGCCTGAACCCCTTTGTAAAATGGAGCCATCGCCTTCAGATCCATGTCCATTGTATCTTCACTTTCCGGGGGGTTTTGTGCCTCATGGTCTCTTTCCACAGCTGGTGTCAAGATGTACCAGATGGTGCTGTGAGAGTGGATTCAGGCAGCCGCCTAACCTGTTTGATGGGGCAGCTCGTTTCTTCATTGCAAAAGAGTTCATTTATCAATTGATCTTCATTTGCAAGAAAAGGTTCATCAAGATCGTCTTGAAGCAAATGGAACAGGAACGTAAGGCGCTATTAGCTGAAGCTAAAGTGAAAGAAGTAGCAATTCTGGTTCGCAGGTTTCTAGAAGACACGATGCAAAATTTGCCACATGAGCTGCCCGGGCTGAAAAACTTAACGTATGAGTTATGTGCCGAATGCCCTTACTGTCTGAAAGAGGAAACAACATGTCGAAATCATGGCGTAGTCTCCTGCACCCACGAAGACTGTATGTGCCTCCTGCAAGTTCCACCAGATGGGTTACTGAGCTTCTGTCCAAACAGCTTGTGTGATAAAATACTGAGGCTTCCCCAACTAGAAAAGTGGTATTTGATCAAAGGTGGGGCCGATATGATTAAAAGAGCTTTCACATATCTTGGTGGGGTCTTGTACACGTACTTGTTTATGTTAACGAACCAATGAGGCCCAATCGTTTGGAACTACCTGTAACCTACCTGTAACAGTATAAAACGGAAGCTTAAAGAAACTTAGTTTCGCGAGCTCAGAATTCGCAAATATGTTCGCATAAAAACATAGTTTTTTAGTTTTTTAAGTTGATATACACCTAATTGCAGAAACGTTGTCATAGAAAATACAAAATACCAAATAGGAGTTGATTACCTTGAGGGAGGGGGGACGGCATCCCCTCCCCACCTCTCCCCTTGTACGTCCGAGGATTAACATACACCTAATTGCAGAAACGTTGTCATAGAAAATACAAAAAAAAAACGTCTAATAGACCATTTTACAGTTGTTTTCTTAGTGTCTTGGCCTTTGAGTGGAAGCGAGGTTGAACTGTTGACCTTGTTATGATACAGACCTTGGAGCTTTTCAGATGTAAATTTACCTAGTTAGCATGAGAACAGCATTATTAACATATGAAAGGCAGAAATGTTTGTATCAAAGCAAGGTCACCTCCAGCCTCACTTCCACTCAAAGGCAAGGTCACCAAGCACACAACTGTAAAATGGACTATTTATTACCTGAAATTTAAACAGAAGCTCAACTTACATCTGTTACATCAAACGTTACCCTCTTGTCATGGTCGTTTGTTTTCCCACTCACATATACGCCATTTATGAGTTAGAACGTGTCGTATTTTAATGATAGTAAAGATACAGCAGATAAAGAAAAACGCATAAAGCATTGTCGCTATAACTGTTTATAGAAATACCCAAAGAAGAAGTGCAAACGTCTCCTGAGTCGGAGGAAGGGTCGATATGTTCCACAGCTCAGCTTCCTAAGGGAATGGACCATCCAGGTACTTGCATTTCAGTTCATACATTTCTTAACATATTAATGAAACACTAATATCCCATTGCTGTTTAATTAACTACATTGTTAACTACATTGTTAGCCTCTAACTTAAACGTTGTTAAATGTATATGACTCAAACTACCGGCTGGAATGGAATAAAAGTCAACAAGAACTGTACGAGTAGTGAGATCGGGCTTTCAAGAGCGTACATAATAAATGAACAATTCGAAGTATAGCTAGTAGTGTAACTCCTCCATAATCGATTTTGTTGAGCATTGAGCATTTGGAGAAGGCCCAACTGTATGAAGCATGATAAAAAAATAACGGCAATCTGAATTATTTTTCTTAGCCATAAGTGGACAAATTAAAGAATACAGATCACAAATCACGTTGTTGAACAATTGACTAGAACAGTAACGTCACTACAATAGACATTCCGTAGTGTAATAGGAGGCTTTTACAACTGAAAATTCATTTTAACTAAAGATGAATATCAACTAAACTCACCAACGCTTTGCTATATGACATTTCTTTGTCAGCCTGTAGCCTAAGGTATGCCATGAAGGCCCTTAAGTCCATCATCTTTGGTCTCCAGTCGCTGTCATGGAGACCCACAAGTTGCTTATTGCGGCCAGGGGAGGAGCTAAAATGGATGAGACGAACTCGCATTGTTGGTGTTATGAGAGATGGATATTATTGTTAATATAAATTCAAAGGTCATTATAAGCAATCATTATCCAGTCGTGCAATTGGGCATGATACTAGTTACAAACATAAACGTAGATACATTCCCGTACGAAGATGCAAACAAATCGAAATAAAATTAAACCTGTTTAAAAGTGCTACTGCTGGCTAGGTCTCAATCGGCTAATGAGAAAATTCATGCATTTAATGCCGTCTAAATCCTTAAATTAGAAGTTGTGGTGGGTTGATGATAATATTTCTAGATAGAAAGTGTTCTTTACTAGAATTGAACAAGATCTCACTACATGCATGTAGCTTGTTCGGGTCTACACGAATATAATTAATAAAATATGTGTAGCTAGTGCAGCCAATTTCTCTTACTCGTTAATAATCTTTATGATTTTGCTATTTATTTATTTATTTATTTATTTATTAATATATTTATTATTTTGACATAAGGCCACATTTGTTACATCATATCAAAAGCCCCTTGTCGATAGCTATAGAAAGCGAGGTAGCTTTTAAATTCCTTTTGTGGTTCATTTCTCATTAATTTTGTGGTCGGGATATCGAAAACAAAGGCAACAAATGATAACATAATTTTTTTTTTGAGCTGTTTCTTAGATTCTTGCATTCTCGTCCCCGGAGCTTTCGTTTCGTTTGGTCAGCGGAAAAAAAGGAAGGGCTCTGGTAACAGTGCCTTCCGGATGTCGTAAAATCCACGACATCCGTTAGCGCATGCCTAATGCATTAATGTACTGTTGCGCTTGCTCAATGCCAGAAACCGGAAATAAAAAAAACCTTTTGTGAGTGCATTCTCGTTCCCAGAGCCCTCGTTTCGTTTGGTTGAACTCTGGAGACGAGAATGTTGTGTGAGTGGAATGGCGTTTGAAAGGACTGTGCAAAACTTAACAATTACAGGAAAACATCGCGCTAAAAAGGAAAGAAGAAAAGCTTTACGTGCTGCTGTCATTTACAAGAAAGATTGTCTTTGTATTTTGCCTACTGGTTTAAGAAATTCCTCGATAAGTCAACCGATTTCTTTCGTTTGCGAGCTGTGTATTTATCGTTTCGCCACTGAACGCTATCATATCCGACCAAATTAGTTGATGGGACAGCTAAGTTTGTTGTTGGACACGCTGTGGTCATTGATTAGGCTTATTTCATCGAACAGTGGTAAGAAATATCGAGGAATTTTTGTTTTGCATTCGTTTCATGTTATATTAATTGGGCTTCGAGTGACCTTCGTTTCCCTAGATTTGTATTTCAAGTTGTAGCAAAGAGTACTACCTAATAAAGAAAATATAATTTGCTTACGAGAGTGCTGATAGCGTTGTTGTTGTTGTTATTTAAAATGGGTAACCTAGTGGTAATATTTCTTTTCATCCTTGGGCTTTCTTCGGGATTTCGGCCTCTCCTTTAATTAATACTCGTCCCTGTTGCAAGCAATATACTTCTTTAATATTCGTGGCCGCTAGCTTCGTCTTCCAAGACACATACTGATTATTTTCGGAAACGAATCGCTCATATTTAGCGACAATCAGATCCCGTTATAGTTTGAAATTTAGCAGCCGTATCTTTATCTGCTAAACCAAACAAAACTGGGTGACATTGGTCGTTGAATGCGTTGAAATTAAAACGTTCATAGGACTTCAACATTTGAAATTCAACCGGAAGTAAAACCTTATGCGTAGAAGCATAAATGTTTTACCTTGTTGCGCATTCATTTTTAAATGGCCAATCAAAAAATTCAAATTTTTGTCCGTTACCAGAGCTACACGAGACGCAATTTAAAAAAAACCGTGGAGCTCTGGGGACGAGAAAGAGATTCTTGGTACAGCTATTTACAACGTAAACATAAGATGTTTTTAACGATTTTCCCATCTTTGTTGCTTTCATCGGACAAATAGCTTACTTTCGATCAGAATGCCTGATTAACTGATCCAATTTCCTCTTTTCTTGAGTTCTTGAGTTTGGCGATGCAGCACCCTGAAGCACTTTGTTGTGATTGGATTAGAGACATTAGAGTTCAGTTTGGAATGACTTAAAATCACTTGCAGTGCAGTTAAAAAGGGCGGGCGATGTAGTAGCTCTCGTAAGGTCTCACACCATCGGTTCGATAGTCTTCGAGAGAACAATAGAACAAACAACACTGACAACAACAGAGGTTTCTGAGAGCTGCTACACTACCAGTTAAAAAACTCAACGTCTATAAGATATGTTGAGATCTATACAAATGACATGACCATTATTAGAGCAGTTTTCAATTGAGTGTCGAAGGTAATTACACAATTGCTTTGGTTTTGCATTGCTACGCTTTGTGATTGGCTAAAAAATCTCGCGCCATTTTCTCGACCAATCAGAAGTAAAACCAAAACCAATCGTGACTTGCTCGCACGCGTTTTCCCGCGCTTGGCGCCGCCGACATGTAATTGCTTCGAGCTCTGATTGGTTCATTGGATTGTTTACGACTGCTGTGATTGGTCAGAGTAATAACTTTGGTTTTGGTTTTCGACACTCAATTGAAAACTGCTCTAATTACAAAATTGGTAAATGGATGTCATTCCAAAATGCCCTCCTTTTCCTTCCATCAATATAAAGTAAATATAAAGTTAAGATGTTGACCGAAATTTGGGCTTCTAAAGAAATACCGATTGTAATAAATCTCGTGTCCAGATCAGCGCAAGCATCGTCTAACTCAAAGGACGTCGCTACCTTTTATTTTTATAGCAACCTGATGGTGCAAAGCATGCGTCATATAGTCTGACTCAAAGTGGAGTCCGACTGTTTGTAACTTGGTTTGTTTATGAAATTAAAATCAAAGACAAGGAGCCTTTACGTTTCGAACCTGAGTTCGATTTTCCGGCGAATTTCTCTTGAATTATCTGGGCACAAAATAGTGCTTCTTGAAGTACAAGTTTACTTCACTTGCTTTAAATTAAGGGGCCGAGTTTTCCCCACATTGGAATACATACTTTAACACGATGTTCATGAAAAATATCCACTCCTATCATGTAAGGCCTATAAATGAAAAGGAAAAATTCCATTGAAATGCAGTGGTTTAGAATAATACTCTCTGACTGCCATTTCTATCACTTCAAGAGATATCTTTTTAAGTTATTTTTTATTTCATTTAATATCCATTTATCCAATATTCATCGTCCAGGTATCATTCACTATCCATCGTATATTTCACTTGCCAATTACTTATTTAACCTTTTTTCATGCAGCTGTCCGCCCTGGTCATCATCCTGGCACAGACGATATCTACAAGATGACAGCCCGACCAAGAGGAATAACACTGATCGTTAATAACAAACTGTTTGTTGGCCATCCCGAACACGACTTACAGTCTACTCGCCACGGGTCGGAAGAAGATGTTCGTGAAGTTGCAGCGTTGTTTGATGCCCTCGGTTTTGACGTACACACAAAAGAGAATCTGACAAGACTTCAGCTCTTGAACGAACTGGATTCTGTCGCCTGCCAGGATCACAGTGGCTATGATTGTTTTGTGCTGTGGCTTATGAGTCATGGAAAGAGTGGCATGGTGTTCTGCTCTGACGGTGTACTGCTGCCTATCCAATCAGCCCAGGACATGCTCAGCAACTGTAAAACGCTAAGAGGCAAACCAAAGCTCTTTTTCATTCAAGCGTGCAGAGGCGATGAGGAAGATGAGGGGTTTGCCATAATGACCGATAGACCCTCCCCAATACCGGATCCCCCTGGCCATGTTGACCCACCAAGTGACGTCGACAATCCTTCTGCTTCTAGAATCAGTCCTACACATGCAGATTTCCTGTATTCCTATGCTACAGTCGACGGATATGTGTCTTACAGACGTTCGGATCTGGGAAGCCGCTACGTTCGCGCTCTTGTGGACGTTTTCCGTGAACGTGCTAATCGTGACGACCTTCTTGGTATTTTAACCACTGTCAACCGAAAAGTCAGCGAAATGGTAATGAGAATGCCAGCACTAGGAAGTAAGAGTGACATAAAAAACTTTAAACAAATGCCTGAAGTTAAACACACCCTGCGGAAACAGCTACGGTTTTAGGCAAAAGGGGTAAGGACTTACATACATGATCAGTATGTCGTGTATGAGTTGTAGTGATGCTAAATAGAGTATTAATGTAGGACAAGAAATTAAACAAGTGCAGAAGAGGTTCAACAATTTCTATTGGAATGTTTACACTTTAGAGTTTCATCCATAGATCCATTATTTTTATGGAACAAGCCACAGGAAAGTACTGCTTGAGCTCAGTATGTTTAATAAATTTGAGGGGTCAAACTTTCGGGTGGTCTCCAGAGATTTCGAAAGTAGAAGAACTTTGTAAATTAGCATAATAAAGACCAATAATTAGTTCAACAGGAAAGTGCAACTCAAACGTTTTCACTTGGAAGGACATCACATTATTTTTAGAATTTTATTCGCTAACTGAAAAAGTAACAACTACCAGATCTTGTACAAGACAGTTATTTTAATTACTATTACTCTTTAAAAAGATTAATAAACAGTGCCATAGAAAAGATAAGCTTTAAATTTAAATGGTGAAGCTTAGGGTTTCATCCAGAGATTTGTCGACGTGACACAAACGTTAATAAGTAAGAACAAACTTTTACAAATAGTAAAAAGTGTCACAGTTTGGGAATTTATAATACATATAGCTATCCGATAAATGCGAACAACGCTAGCAAATTGATTCACTGTCTTGTCTGAGCTAGATCATTGAAGATCAAGTTAACTGATATTTTGTGGAATAGTCCATGTTTACGTCACAATAGCTATTTTCAACTTGTGAAATTTCACAATAACAAATTCCCAAAGCTGTAAAGTTTAAAAGAATACCCGTGTAAAAACAAATATAAATGCGAAGAATTTTTCGGGTCACAAACGAGGCTTGGGTGAATTTTGAGATGATGACGTTATATGCATGAGGTCATTCTAACAAACAAAAACTTTGATTTTGCGAAAAGGAAGATAAAAAGAAAAAAAGCAAACGAAAAAGAACAAACATAAACAACAACAACAATACAAAGCGCATAATAATGTTAGATTTTTTTTTTTAACTAAGGTCAAAATATCTGCACGTGAAGAATCTAGTCTAGCTGTAAACAACATATATAACTTGCTCGGATGTAAGCCTCAACAGAGTTTTTGTTGTCGTAGGTGCTTGATTAGCATTGTATTTGACGAGTAGTATATTGGAGTTTTATCATAACATTTTTGTAGGCGACAGCTTCCACAACAAAACACTATCCATAAAAAATTGATATTTCCATTCACAATTACATAACCGGGGCATTCGCATCATTTACTGGGCCCCGACGCCCCTACAACAAATTTTTAGTTTTTAAATAACAAAATTTGATCGTTTTAGTTACACTTAAAGATTTCAGAGGACTAATGATGCCCGGTCCGGTCATTAATTGTAAATATTCCAGGTAACAAAAGTACAATGATCTCAAGTGTTGCCAGAACGAACTGTGAAACTTGATGGTTTCATTACATCAGAACATTTTAGTTAGCTTACTGAGTTTTAGTTTCTTTTACTGTTGTTATAAAATGGGAGAACATCTACAGACTTACCATGCTCTTTTTGGGTGGCGTGCTGGGTGGCGTGCTGTGCATATTAGAACAAGTAGCAAAGGACCGCGATTGAAAATGCTGCTAGAGTACGTAGGATCTATAGAAGATCATGGTCACGCGCCGCTGTGACGTGGGTTAATTGGCAAACATTTGGATTCGAGCCCTCATTGTTGCCATCACCACGTGCGATTTGGTAGAGAATTGGCGTTCGCGCTAGTTTTTCTTTTTGCTGCTACACCGTGCTGACGAGACCCAACCAGGTCGAAACAGCTGTCCACGGTTGCATTTTGGCTTTCAGTTTGGGCTCTATCATGTCGTTGTCGCGTTAATTGTTCTACGTAGTATCAGCTTTGCCCACTATGTGTGCATATTACACGCCTCTCATGTCTCTTATATTTTCGCCGCTCGTTGCCGTCCTCCGGGCCCAGCTTCTCACGAAAGCGTGCCGCTAGAGAACCTCTCGTATCTGGGGTATAAAAGGTACAAACTATAACCTCAAGGAAGCACACTACACCACCCCTCTTCTGTTTTTGGCTTTACTTTACGCATGCGCGCAATCATATCTCCAGGGTAGTGGCAGCCATGGACAGATGTTTCGTCCTGGTTAGGGCTCATCAGCTTAGCATAGCCAGGCGTAGGGGTACGGTCTCATCGATTGTGTAACTGCATGGCGCTTAAAGGGATGCTTGATGCATCTACCTTGGAAGTAAACGACGTTCGACGAGACCCTTACGCCTGGAGTATGCCATGATGATGAGCCCTAACTCGCTAAGTACGAAACAGCTGTCCATGGCTGCCACTACCCTGGTGAAATGGTTGTGCGCATGCGTAAGGTAATGGCCATAGCGAGGGGATGGTGCAGTAGTATGTTTCCTTTCAGTATAGTTTTTTCTATAAAAGGTACCGCAATAAACGAGCACCCCCGTCATTTTTATGATGAGCCCACCCCTTTCTCAGCCACCACCACTACCATCCCGGGCTGAAGATGTTGTTGTTCAACATTTGTAAAGCTAGCAATTTTATAAGACAAACTGAATGCAAGGCTGGCTCTACGGCAATGGGTTGATTTATTCAGCAGCCAATATTTCGGCTAACAAAATTAGCCTTCCTCAGGGCCAGGGCTATACTGAAGGAAAATACTATTAACGGCTAGAGCCAGCCTTGCATACAGTTTGTCTTGTACACTTCAAGTGACGTCTGGCTCGAGCATCTCTACATAGAGATACGGCAAAACCGAACCAGTGCATTTTACTTACGCGTTTTGTTGACCTCTGCATTCAAACGTCTCTAGCAATTTTACTGAACCAATGAACCGAACCAATTTGGATGCATCCCTAATTCATTCATCGCACTGATCCATTATGACTCTCATGTACATGTACATCAGGTAGGAATGTTACATAACTGGACAAAGCGACCGATACTAGGTCATTTGTTCGAGTGTTTGGCTACACTTTAAGATGGCGCGCATTTTACCTTATTAATTATTCATTGCTGATTTCTAAATTACGTCATTACGGTATCAACGAAGAAGCTTGAGGACTCTGTGTACGAGATTAGGAACCGATCAGAATGCTCCTTTCATACTTAGTGAGATTTTCAATTGAAAATCCCGTTCGGGGTTCGCAGCCAATCAGAATGGCGAAACGACTTTCTCACACGTGAAAAAAGCGTTTCGTCCAATCACAATGTATAAAATAAACAAGTTTCAGCATGGGCAGTGCTTTGTACGGGTTTTACGCACTCGTTGGTTTGTATCAGAAATCGAACGAGTGAGCGCATCACCAACTCGTGCGTAAATACCGTACGCCCGCCCTGTCCATGAAGTAAGTTTGATGATAATAAATTTATATTGTGCAAGCATGTGGTACCTTTACATCCCCTTTCTTTTGGTTCTTAAAAATACACGCAGGTTTAATTTTCGCGAACCTTTCACGATGAGCAAAAACCCCCGCGAGAAGTGGTCCCCAGAGAAGTCCCCAGGCTAGTCTGCGAGCAACCTGTAGGGGTCGGGGGCAGGGCTGGGGGGAGGGGAAGGGGATTTCGAAGGGACGAGAGTGGGCGGACAGCGGTTTCTCATCAAAACAAAACGTGTCCTTGAGAAAACATGGCTGCAAAAGAAATCGTGATTGTTTTTGTTCTCTTCTCCATTATTTCTCCAAGCCTGAGCGAGAAAGTGCTTTCACTCACAGATGTAGATTTTGACGACAGGGTGTTCGGTTCGTCAACGCATTTTATAATGTTTTATGGACCCTGGTAAGTTAAATAGAGAATCTTACCTTATAATTATGTATACATCTTCGCTCCAGCAACGGGCGCCTGGATAATTTATACGACACATCTGAAATGAACTGCATTTTATAATAATGTAAGGCTCAATCATGGCCTCTGGAACATGGATCAATTTTGATGTTGTTGAAGCTTCAGCAACAGTTTCAGTGCTTGATCTTTTTACGGCAGTCACCAATAATACGAACTAACATTGTGACCGTTCACACCAGTTGAAAAATTTGACCGGACATTTTGTTCACGCGCAGCCGTGCAATATTTTCGTTCTGTTCACATGGAACTGACTAACCAGTTGAAGTTTAACCTTTGTCAGTGGTTTTACCATCCATGCGCATTCATGCAACCACGCCTTTGCCGTACAAAAATTTAGATGGTCAAGGCGTTCACACCGTGCCAGGTCAATTATTGACCGTATCGGCTAAAAATTTGTCCCCGATTTTGGGGTTTAAATTTTTGAATGGCTAGGCGTCTAAATTTTGGTACAGTTAGCGTGGTTCCATGTAAACAGAACACCTGACCACACAAAATTTCAACTGGTTGAACACTCATCTGGTACCATCTGAATGAGCCTAAAATCGCTGTATAAAATACATGTCGTGTAAAATTGTACTCGCACGTATCATGGATGTTATGCATGAGTAAAACCGTCATATTGCATACATTAATTGTTATGCACGTATAAGTGCTGCAATCCCTATGGCTTCGATAATGTAGGGGCGGTACGCAGCTCTTACAAGGTCTTCTCTGATTAGCTGAGAAAACAATAGAACAAACAACACAACAATGGCTAACAATAGACCCTAGACCTAAAAACAATAGAGCTGCGTGGTATACAGATCCAATGAAATTAGAGGTTGTAAAGAGCTGCGTGGCTACTGATAATGTATGATGAACAATTTTACCAGCTGAGAAAAAGTAAATGGTAAATAGGTAAATTTTATAGCATTCTATAAAACTGGTCCAGTTTTAAAGAGATCTCAAGATAGAAGCATATTCAAAATGATCAGGATCACTTACACCTTGATAAAGTTTTAAAGAGATCTCAAGATAGAAGCATATTCAAAATGATCAGCATCACTTACACCTTGATAAAGTTTTAAAGAGATCTTGATAAAGTTTTAAAGAGATCTCAAGATAGAAGCATATTTAAAATGATCAGGATCACTTACACCTTGATAAAAGTTTTTTATTTTTCTTAGCAGGTAAATTTGTTTCTCATTGAGCTCTGTTACCTTGGAGTTGTGA
Organism: Cladopsammia gracilis; assembly: GCA_022457155.1. Lineage (NCBI taxonomy): Eukaryota > Metazoa > Cnidaria > Anthozoa > Scleractinia > Dendrophylliidae > Cladopsammia > Cladopsammia gracilis. Next base: position 188,180 of record JAJGOT010000436.1, on the reverse strand, counting down.
AAATTTAAAATTTTTATTATCAGCTGCTTTAAATAATTTAAGTGAAGTGAGGGTAAACTGCTGTAAATATGACAAGTGTCAATCAAGCTACGAAAAGGACAAACTGTATGTTTAATTAAATCTTGACTATTAAACAAACAAAAAAATGTTCTACACTAAATTAAAGGGATTACATTTTATGCTTCAGCTAATTCTTAGTTTGTTTTGGTTATATAAAGGTGCGAACACTGCAAAAGTTTCATGCCAACATGGAGTCTGTTGGCTGACTACTACAGTAAAATTCCGCATAGTGAACATGTTACAATAGCTAAGGTAAACCCCGATCTCTTGTAAGTAATTAATAATTTACAGGTTGACATGTTATTTCTCATCTTTTTTTCATGAATGTTTAATATACATGTAAATAAATATTTCTGTTGAATATAGATAATATACAATGTACAGGTGTAGCAAATTAATAGTCCAGTTTCGAATTCGCTATGACCGCTGAATTCAAACACCAATGATACATTGATACAGGGTTAGACTCGACCTGATGTAAAATATTCACAAATTCAGGCGAGAAGATGACCTGTTCAGAGCTCTGTCTATTGTTTAATTTTCAAATTTCACGCACCTTCTACCGGTATTTGTGAATATTTTACATCAGGTCGAGTCTAACCCTGTATCAATGTGCCATTGGTGTTTGAGTTCAGTGGTCATAGCAAATTCGAAACTGGACTATTAAGAGTTTGATGTTTTTTTTTGTTTATGGCATCCAGGCTGGCATTTACACTCAGGTCTTCTTCATCAATTAAATCTCGATTACTCCAGAAGTAAAAAAAACACATTCATGCAAGGCCGCTTTAGCAAGAATTATTAAATAACAACTATTGGAAAGTTTGTTTTCAAAATGCTGTTCTGTCCAGTTATGGAACTGAACAGAACAGCATTGAACTGAACTTTTTTATGGAAAAAATAATGACTGACCATAAAATATTATGAGGTGAATATAGTGTTAACAGTGCTCAGAAATATCTAAAATTTAAGCTTGGCATTTAAGCAAGCAAGTTTTAAGTTTTACTAAGGTTAAATAGTTCCCAAGCAGCATGTCCTGTTTTTGTCCTTATCCTTGCCCATCAGGTAAAGTGATTAGGAAAATGTAAATTTTCTACATGTAACTAAAAAATCTACTTGTTCCAGTTGAGCAGATGGACTTTTTTCACCCCTGATTGTACTTACAGTATCACAGTTCACAACGAAAAATTTTGCTATGTTATTACTTTCAATTACCTTATTTTTAACTCTTCATAGAAATCATTGTTATAGGACATAATACAGATGTACAATGTACATTGTTTTGTCTGTTTATCTTCAGGTGGATTGTACAAAAGAGACGCCACTCTGTACCAAACAAAACATCCGTGCATATTCAATGTAAGCTAGTGTAAATTTAAGGCAACTGGCACTAAGGGTCCCATATGACCCATACTAAATACTTAAGCAATAGAACGCATTTTCTATGACTTTACCGGCGTAATAGAACCACGCGGGATGTTGGGAGAACACGAGAAAAGCTTGTAAACCACGAGCCGTATTCGAGTGGTTTACAAGCTTTCGAGTGTTCTCCCAACATCCCAAGTGGTTCTATTACGCCGGTAAAGTCATAGAAAATGTGTTCTATTGCTTTTATGAAATAACTATGAAAAGCGTTTGGAAAGAGAGAAATTTGTTGTAGTTTTGTGCCGATCAAGTAGCTTGTTCTCATAACATTCATCATATGGCCGGGGAAACCAATCAGAGCCGCTGAAAGAATGAACTTTACACGATGCCACTGACAAAGCTGCACTGACAAATTCACGGGTTCAACGAAAGTGATGAAAAGTTTTAGCACTTTGAAATTCGTCAGTTGGAATTTATCAGCTGAAAGAAGAAAATATATTCAATGATTCAAAGTTCTTTGAATGGGAAATCCAGAAAATTGTGTCCGGAATCTGCCGCCGCAAACATGAATGTACGAGGAATGTTTGAAAGCCTAAATGTTGGATTCAAAGATTGCCTTCTTGTCAAGAATTTTTCAATTGGAATAAAGGTTAGTTCCAGAAACTCGGCTTCTGAAAATGTTTTCGACTTTATCCACTTACTTTGAAGTGTACAATGAAGCCCGTACTTCTCTACATTTTAAGTTCTGAATGAAAACTAAGCTCATTGTTTTTTAAGCCTACAGTTGAATTGTTTGATCATTCCATGCTAATAATTTGTTTAACCATAAACCTATAATTTTTGTTAGCTTCATTTTCTTCTTGCTAATTGATCATCCTTGCTTGGACACATAATCAGAATTTAAACTGCATCGGGTACAAAAGTATTCAATGAAAAAATCTCAAAAACAAAACACGATAAAGCGTAAGATAGGGTGACCCGAAAACAATGACCCCCGGTCCGCGGACCCCCTCCACGGACCCCCTCTACGGACCCCCTCTACGGACCTAGGTCTAAGAACGCTTTCTTAGACCAAGGTCCGTAGAGGGGGTCCGTAGAGGGGGTCCGTAGAGGGGGTCCGCGGACCGGGGGTCAGTGTTTTCGGGTCACCCCGTAAGATAAGCTTAAATGGAATCGGCGTAAAATAATTATCCTAAACAACAAAGCTATTTATAAGCTTAAGCCTTACTTTTTAATTCCACTGTGAAAATCCGTCTTATTTAGAAGTTATCTTAGGATTTGTAGGAACATTTATAAACTTCAGTTCAGTGAATTTCAATCGAAAATTCCTCAGTTTGAAAGCCATTGTTTTCTCTTTGGGATCCATAATTTTTGAGCTTTCCACTAATAGCTAAACCTTCAGTTCAATGAACTTCACAAAGTACATATCGAGGTTGTTTTGATTGTCATTGATCGCTGCATGTAAGCCTTTCCAAGCCAATGTTAAATGAAAATATATTCCTGTTGTTGATATCAGTTTTAAAATATTAAAGCTTAGTGTTCTTTTGTCATTAAGCCGTTTTTTGTTTGCGTGCGTGGGATTTTTTTTTTATTTTGTAGGTTGGAGCAGCAACTTATCGTTTACAAGAAACATATATTCTCTTCTCATCTTCTAACAGGCCACAATATGTAATAAGACACTAAACCGGCTCGAGTTGTGAAATTCTTTTTCCTCACGCTTGTGTTGATGCAGTGGAAAATTGAACTTTGTTTACTTTACAGTTTCGCTTGCGCTGTTTTCTATGAGTTTACCGGCACAATAGTTAATAGGTCTTTGGCCAATCAGAACGCGCGTAGTATCTCAGTTATTTTATAAATACATGTATATCAGTAAGAATGGTTTTCAATTGAGTGTTGAAAGTAATTTTGCAATTGCTTTGGTTTTTCATTGCTACATTGTATGCTTTATGTATAGTTTAAAAAACGAGCAGTAGTGTATTATCAGGTTTAAAAACTCGAGGCGAAGCCGAGAGTTTTTACACCTGATAATACACGTGCTGCGAGTTTTTTGAACGGCTTCAAAAACATTCTTTCAAAAGCGTGTCCCTTCGGAATTAAAACATTTGCGCTTTTGTGCAAAGATGAAATTAGCATACGAGAAAAACAAGTAGACTAGACTGATTAGCATACAACACATGTGCCACGTCTTCGACGAAGTGATCATTGCTTCCCGGCTCCTGTCAAAAGTTTTGGGATTTTATAGTTCTGAGGGAAAACATCTACTGAAAAATGCTATACTAAAGTTGTCAGGTACGGTAGATAAAACGGCTGACAATTTTTTTTTCAGAGGTAAAAAACGAGTAGAAATAAACAGCTTGCATTTGCGAACCAGTCGCTTACCTGGCAATTTACACGAGTCTGAACGAGTCATTCAAATAACGGCTCACTTGTTAAACTGTTGGTTGTTTATTTTGTTGAGAATATTCCAAATAGAATGGCGAAAGACCAGATTTCGTAAAACAGTACTGCACAAAAATATTAAAATCACCATTTGTTGCACTAAGAATCCTGAACAATTACTACGCATATCAGTAATCTTTATATAAAGATTACGTGTGATCTTAATATAAATATCACGGTCATTTTAAAATCATTCTCATTAAAAATTCAGCGATAATTGCATTGTTTGCCCATTCAGCCCCGAACTCCCCTGTGACTGAAATCAAAGCCGCTACCAGGCTTTTCATAAACACCGTAGATTACCAGGTATAAAGGGTCATACACGTGATCGATTTGCGTCGTGTGATTGGCTGATATGCTCATGAATTATTAATGAGTTTTTGAAGATTGGTTAAAAAATATTTTGCTACTTTATCAACCAATTTATCAACCAATTTATCAGGGGCCTTATAGTCAGGATAGATGGTCTAATACAGTATAATTTATAGTATAATAATATTACTTCTTATAACAGTCATAGGGGCCTTTTAGTCAGGGTAGATGGTCTAATATAATTTATAGTATAATAATATTATTCTCATAACAGTCATAGGGGCCTTATAGTCAGAGTACATGTAGATGGTCGAATACAATTTGTAGTATGATAATATTACTTCTTATAACTAATAATTAAGGGCCTTATAGTCAGGGTAGATGGTCTAATATAATTTGTAGTATAATAATATTACTTCTTATAACAGTCATAGGGGCCTTATAGTCAGAGTAGATGGTCTAATATAATTTGTAGTATAATTAGTATTATTTCTTATAACAGTCATAGGGGCCTTTATTCTTGGCTTTCACTTACGTCATATCAAAATTCAGAAGCATTAAAAAATTGATTTCGAATCCAAAATGTTTATGGAATTGTAGAGAGTTTAAAACTACACATCTTGACCAAATTTTGAAGCGCAAAATCATTTCGTTCAAGAGACATTTTTAGAAAGAAAATAATGTATGGAGCGGCCATCTTTATGCCCCACTCAGGGGCACAAAGATGGCGGCCAAGAATTCGAAGCCTTAATTACACCAAAAATCACATCCAAAAATATTGTATTTGCTATAAGCTCAATTAACTCGGCTTATAAGCACTTATAATGCAAACAATAACTTTCAGCTGATTCAATTTTGTTTATTTTAGCCGCTTATCTGAAATAGCGTGACGCATTGCGTGACACATTTAAAACCTTTGTAAATCGGAAGCAAAACGTCGTTAAAACCTGAAACTTTTTGTGAAGGATTATAACACCGGTATCCACATACCACGTTAGAAACAGCTTTGTAGGATGTATACTTTAGATTTTTTAATTTTTATGACGTCATGTGAAAACCAAGAATAGTCAGGGTAGATGGTCTAATATAATTTGTAGTAATAATATTACTTCTTATAACAGTCATAGGGGCCTTATAGTCAGAGTAGATGGTCTTGACTAATATTATTTGTAGTATAATAATTTTATTACTTCTTATAACAGTCTAGGGTAGATGGTCTAATATAATTAGTAGTATAATATAATATTACTTCTTATATGCACTCAATGTATATAAAAAATAGACCATCTACCCTGACTACAAGGCTCCTATGACTGCTATATAACAGTCATAGGGGCCTTATAGTCAGGGTAGATGGTCTACATGCAATTTTTTATGCATTGAGTGTTGTTTTATTATTTTCTTTTCAAGGTTAAAGCTGTATTATGATCACGGTGAAATCAAGAGGTACAATGGTAAAAGACGAATGAACGATCTCAAGGCCTTTGTTGACAAATTTGCAGTGACATCTGAGCCGGGTAGGGCAGTTACTCTGTAGCATTGATTTTATAAGCTGCTTACATGTAGTTGTACTTGTAAATTTATAATGTACATGTATCTGATTTTGTCAGCTGACCAATCTCTTGAACAAGTTATTTGAACAAGTTATTTTTAAATAACTTGTTCAAGAGATTGGTCAGCTGACAAAATCCATATTGAATAAATCCATGTTGAATAAATCCATATTGAATAAGTCAGATTAAAATTATCAGATTAAAATCGACCTTACAAATACAAATGTACATCTTCTTTCATATCACGGATATATACAGTACTCTCACAATCACATGTACATGTAGGCCAACTGATTATGCAGACTTCCAGGAAATATTCATACAGCCCCCATAAAATGTAATTTGTGATAATCGGTATTGACATAAATTAATATTTTGCCGACACGGAGCAGAGAACCGGGGACTAGTGTAGTGCGCAGGGGCTCACGGTTCGTGAGTTTGAAAAGTGTTCGTTGATAGATTTGTGTCATTCTACGGTCAGCCTCGCCGCCTCTAGTACTGTTCAAACAAGTTCAATGTTACCCCGATTTTTTGCTTTCCTCCCTGGCAATATGAATGAGGCTACAGCGGTACGACTAAAAACACAGAACAACCAGAACCTTCTTGGTCAGTTTAAGACTCTGGTTTTAGATTCCAGTTTAGATCTCAAGCGTTCACATGAGGATATGGCTGCCCAGCAGATGACAGAAATCAAAAGAATCAAGCGCGGTTTCACTCCGCAATTCAACAAGAAGAGCAGCGAGGACAGGTACAACGTCAATCAAGCGATTTAAGAAACCATGAAGACGCAAAGGCCGCTCTGGAACGCAAAGACATGCAGAAATTAAAGGATGCCTTAGACAAAGGTTTGGCTCTCGTGCAAGAGCGTGAAAAATTCATCAAGCTTGCAGATAAGTCACCGTTTGGTCGGAAAACTGTCAATGAATACAAACATCATGATTTGGCCGACGACGAAGAAGACGAAAAGAAAATTTACAGAGCCGTAAGCGTTTCACCGCGCGTTCTTCCCACCAACGAAAACCTTGCCGACGTCCATTCAGGCTAAATCTCCACAGATCGCAAGACAACAATCATCTAATTTCTTCTCTCGCCTTTATCAACAACATTTAGTGCAAAGATCTGCTACTGGTGTTTGCTTTGCGTGCGGAAAACCCCTGACTCTGTTCAGACATGGAGTTGGACGAAGATTACTATCAGGAGGACTCTTGCCCATCATCTCTATATTTTGTGTTTTTTTTGGGACCCCGAAGTACAATGCGAATTTAAATCTGACCAGGAATTCGTGTCGGTCTAAGGGAGATTATATCGAGTAATTGAGTTCTGGAAGGGCATTAACGCGCCGAAGTTTATTATCGATGTTACTCCATTTGTATGCAAATTGCCGTTGCTCAAAATTCCCACGTCTTTTACGGCCAGTAATAACGCGTTAGCTTTGAAGGATTCTAGTTCCGTTGAGAATGTCATAAACGAGCTCATTAGTCCACATTGTATTACTGAAGTTTACGAGCCACCTTTCACTATTGATCCTTTGTTTGTGTTAACGCAAAAATCTGTTTAACGCGTTTTATTTTAGATGTGCGTCACGACAAGAGAAAATTTTAGATGCGAAGACTTGAATGTTGCCTAAGAGATTTAGAATCCGGGAGACTATATGTTCTCTTATGATCTTGTGGTCATCATCATGTTGAAGATCTTCGTTCATCGAAAGTTTCTTTTTCTTGGACATTTTCCGCCGATCACGCTAGATATTTTATAAGTTTTCAGTTTTACTTTTCGGTCTTAGTTTAGCGCCTTACCTTTTTCAGTACGGAATTGTTTAAGCCGTTAATTGAGAAATGGAGATCTGAAGCCGGGTAAATTGTTGCCTTCTTAGACGACGGTCTCGTCGCTGCTGTCGGTTACAACAACGCAAAGATTGCGAGTTCATGCCGATTTGCTTACCTCTGGTTTTCTTCCTAACGAAGCCAAATGTCTTGGGGCCCAACTCAGGTAATTTCTCGGCTCGGAACTGTCATCAACACGCGCGGCCACGTCGGAAATTTACGCTACATATAGACAGACAAATAGATGTGTTCCATATTGTTCCATATTGGTCGCTTCTTTTCGCGTCCCAGTTCGTAGGATTACGAGGGTTAGCGGGGAAAATTATTTCACTCGGCTACTGCTTGGGCAACTTCTCCCAGCTTATGACTAGAAATCTATTTGCTATGATCAACACTGCGTCGACATGGAACTCTTACGTTCACTTTTCCTCCCGAGAGTTTTGCTGAATTGATCTTCGGGAAAACCAACGTAGCGAGCCTTAACGGCATACCTATTTCGCCAGCCCGTCATAAGTCCTCTTAGGTGATATATTCCGATGCATTGGCCTCATCTTGTGGAAGTTTTATAGTTTCGACGGCAAAATTTTTCATCAATACCCGTTCCGACTTCGAGAAAGCGCAAGGTTCCACGTTCAGAGAGTTGCTTGCCGTTCTTCCTGTCATTGAAAGCTTTCTTGGAGGCCAGTAAGCCAGTTACCTGGTCTACTGATAATCTAAAGGTCCGGCTTTACAACAGCCTGCAGTAGGCATCTTTCAGAGCTGTCTGTTCAACGACTTTGACATCGACATGCAGTGGATACTATTAAGGGATCTAAATACTATTGCAGGTGTTATATTCAAGTTTATTGATTATGTCGATTACACCATTGATGGCACGGTTTTCTTTGCTGTCGACGGTTTAGCGGGTCCTCATACCTGTGATAGGTTCGCATGTTTATTCAACGCTAACGTTAAATGTTTTCAATTCCAGATTCTACCAACCCGGTTCCAGCGGTGCATACGCCTTTGCCCAAAATTGGTCCCATCACGACAGCCGGCTGCGTCCTCCGGTTTACTTAACGTGCATAGTCTTCAGCCATACGAGATCTTGCAGTGCTAAGGGAGCTCTCAGCGTACCATTATGGACGTCTGCCCATTTCTGGCCCATTCTGCGTTTAGATGGTTTTCCACTGGAGCACCTTTATTCATGATTGGGGCATTCTATCTAATTTAATTTGCCTAATTTACTTATAGATGTCAAGCCAGAAACTCTATTTTCGGTTGTAATCCCGTGACGGTCCCTTCATTGTCAATTAATTCGTATTGATTTTAGTATCGCTCCTAGGTCGGGCTACGAGTTATCTAGTGAGAGCTTTCGTGTCCCAAGTGAATGCACAGAGATATGACTATTTTGCAGATTTCCTACTGAACGTATTTCAACCAGAGTCAAGTTTCTAGGGGTATTTTTTTTTCCTAGATTGAACTGCCTGTTAGAGGTGTTATGCCCTAGATGGGCTCAGCGTTATGCCCTTGAGGGGTTTACCGAATGCCCAAGATGGGCTCAGCGTTATGCCCTGGAGGGGCTTGTCGAATGCCCTAGATGGGCTCAGCGTTATGAAATGCCCTTAATGGTTTTCAATGTTACGCCCACGAGGGGTTCAATGCTACGCCCTTGATGGGTTTTAATGTTACGCCCAAGAGGGGCTCAATGTTATGCCCGAGAGTGGCTTAGACAGGCTCAATGTTACGTCCAAGAGGGGCATGATGTTATGCCCTATAGGGGATCATCCCTATTTTCTAAGAGGAGCTAAACGGGGTTTAAGTTTGGTATTATGCTTGTCGAATCAGTTAGGATAGTTTTCTGTTTTTGACAGCAGGGTTGCGAGCGCAATTTAAATTCATTTTTTTAATTATTTTCCGTTCGTCCGTACATTTTTCTTTATGAGTTCGTCTCTTACATTATATGTGTTTCATGTTGTTCTCAGATATCTCCTCGTCCGCATTTTGATCTGCAGGAAGCCCGGACAACGTACAAGTTATCCAGCTAAAACAGAATCTGAAATTCACCGTGCTTGCTTCGAAAGCCACTGGGTCATCGCAAAACTACCTTTAATAGATGGCGAGACTTTGCTAAAGACGTGTTGCGTATTCCTGATTTTCCGATCGGACCTTTGGATCGTGCCCTGTATCTGCAACATCTGCTCGAGTCCACAAAGTCAGTGTCTGCATCAATTGTGCTTTCTACTATACGCTTTTAAGTGGGCGCATTAGCTGGCCAGAGTTGATTCTCCTTCAGTACACCCGGACTGTCATTGCTGCAAAAGAAGACGCTCTTCGCCTTGCCAGCCAACCTACCACCAGGAGGAACGAGCCCCTCGAAGTCACTCGTCTCAAGCAACTTGCTGAAAAAACTGATTGGGACAATCTTCTGCAATTAAAAAGTCTAGTTATGTTTATTCTCACTTTTTCAGGTTTCCTTAGAAGCTCTGAGTTATGTCTTATTTGTAGCAGGGATGTCCAGTTTAGCTTTGCTCATAACTTAAACGCAGAAGGCCCGGATAGCTGAGAATATCCACTGCCTTCAGTTAGCAGGTTAGCTAGTCGAGGCGAGCAGCTAAAACATTTATGTTAAGGATTCACTGCCAAGCAGATTTGAAGTCTTCAAGTCCTTGTCGCTCTGAGCTCTAGCCCTTTCTTTTGCTGTCTACTATGGGCCTGGCTGACCAACGCGCCCATGCCTCAACCTTTGAGTGTGTTCGGTTGTGTAGTGAAGGCAAAATATGTAATTTGTGATAATCGGTATTGACATAAATTAATATTTTGCCGACACGGAGCAGAGAACCGGGGACTAGTGTAGTGCGCAGGGGCTCACGGTTCGTGAGTTTGAAAAGTGTTCGTTGATAGATTTGTGTCATTCTACGGTCAGCCTCGCCGCCTCTAGTACTGTTCAAACAAGTTAACTTTTGTCTTGTTTATTGTAATACCTTAAGATTTGTTATCGGCAGTTTTTAGCCGCATTTTAGTCGTTTGTTTCTTAGTTAAAAACACCTTAAAACCCCAAAGGTAGCACCACTGCATAGGTCGGGGGTACACGGTCCCTATTTTTTCCAACAGTTGGTTTTTTGGGGTTTACGTGTCCGGCTCTGGTGCGCTTAGAGTTATCGTTATATTATAGTTCTTTGTCAATAACAAAATGTATCGTGGGCCTCGCCGGCCAACCTAGAGTTATGGTAATATTATAGTATAGTATATTATAATAATATTGTAATACGATAGTCCTTTGTCAATAATAAAATGTATCGTGGGCCTGGCTGACCAACGCGCCCATGCCTCAACCTTTGAGTGTGTTCGGTTGTGTAGTGAAGGCAAAATAGGCCATTAGAAATTCTGAGGGGTTTATTGGTTTAAAAGCCAAAGTCATGCTTTTAATTGGCTGCTTGACCTGTGCTGAGTTGCAACTAGCTGCATTAGCAGGTCAAATGGCAAAAATTTTGTGCCTTAAACTGGCAGACAAATTTGAGACCACTCTCCGTGATTTTGTTTTCTTGATCATGCACGACGCGCAAAGAATGATGACGTTATTATCCAATTAAATCTCAACTAATCAGCATTTTCCGCTAGCTTTTACAGGTTGGACATTCAAATTTCTGAGACATCGTTGCAAGCTCTCGCTCCTTTCCCTCCCCCACCCCCTCCCCCCCCCCCCCCCAAAAAAAAAAAAAAATCCAAACCCGAACCCGAGAGCTTGTTCGCAGGCTATAGCGAAAATATAGATTACTTCATGGGCAGTACGCGCGTACGGCATTTACGCACGAGTTGGTGATGTATCAGAAATCGAACGAGTGAGCGCAGCGAACGACTGAGCGCAGCGAACGACTGAGATTTGTGATACAAACCAACGAGTGGGTAAATGCAGTACAAAGCACTGCCATGCTGTAATTTGTTTATTTTATACATACTGTGTCAGAAAGTCGTTTCGCTATTCTGATTGGCTGAGAGCCCCAAACGGGGTTTTCACACGCCAAATTTCAATAGAAAATCTCAATAAGTATGAAATAATCACTTGTTTCTTATGTACGCTTAAATCCCGATTTTACAACTCGCAGAGGTCTTGTTCTTGGTCAAAAGGGTAGTATATGCTGTTTTTACGCTTTTGATACCAGACATATGGACCTTATCGACAAGAAAATACCAATATTAGTAGTAAGATTACATTAACTTCACCGTAAACGATTTCCTTTAATGGTGTCAAAAACCACGTGTCCTATAGCTCACGATTAAACCTGCAGCAAGGAAACAGTGGGATCGTTTAGTACTCCTCTTAATAAAAAGAAAAAGTTGGCGTATTGTTCTCCAAACTGTGCTGATTACTGCATTCTGCCTTGATTTGCCTTAATTTGTTAAACTTCTTGTTGCTTGAGAGACGAAGATGATGACGTTTTATTCTTTTCTAGCTTGTTGGTCAATTTAAATAATCACTGGAAAAAAAAAAGATCAAATAATACCTTTGTTTGAAAAACGCGCCTACAGTTATAAGTTTTTAAATAAACGCATGAGACGTTTAATCCAAAAATATTCCTTGGTCGGTAAAGCGGCACCATTTGTGTATGTACAACTACAACAGGTTAACTATGAACTACTTTTTGATACAGATTGAGGAAGAAAACAACACGAAAAGAAAAGAAGCTCAAGTTAGTCATCATATTGTTAGCCCCACTGAAAGTGCAGCTGGTCAACCTGTCATCCCTGAATTGAAGATCGATGCTGCTTTACCTCCAGAAGAATTCACAAATCTTCTTGTCCGGCATTTGAAAGGATTAAAATTGCAAAGTGAAGCCTCAACAGTTGAGCATCACATGAGTCTCGAACTGTGGGACTTTGCCGGACAGCATGTTTATTACGCTAGCTATCCAGTGTTCCTATCATTGCGAGCAGTTTATCTGTTGGTCTACAACCTCGGCAAAGGATTAAAGAACATTGCACAGCCTTGTGTCAGACAAGGTATTCATGACATTCTTCTCAGAAACCCAAATCACGAAACGAATTTAGAAAATTTGTTGTCGTGGCTGGTTACAGTTAGTACAATGTGTTCAATGAAATCAGAAATGTATGAAAGCAAAGCGACAAGGAAAGAACTGCCGCATCTTCGTCCTCCAATATTTATCGTAGGAACACATGCAGATGAACCATATCAGGACATAAAGGAGATGGAATTGCAAATTCAGAAAGAAATTTCTGACAAGGACTACGAACTTCACGTAATCCGTCCTTTCTTCTCAGTTGATAACACGCAAGGATCATCTGGTGAGAGGGTTGCTGCGCTTCAGAAACGAATGATTGAAGCGTTGAAGCAAGAGCCATACATGGGAGAAGAGGTACCACTTCGGTAAGTTCTTCAATCCAAAAAACTAAAAATAATTAAAATGCTTGTTTTCTATTTCATTTATTTATGGTAATTTTAAAGAGTAATAATCTATTGACAGCCTTTGGATTTTAACCAATAAAAATGCCAGGAATTTGAGCTACTAAAAATGGTCGCTCATTAGAGTCCTCTTGCATGCGTGTACAAATTCACTCTGCAACATGACCGTTGAAAACTTGCTTGGTAACCCTGCCTCGTATACAAACTAAGCCTCACAGGGATACCACGACGAGGCAGGGTTACCAAGGTCGTTTTCAACGGTCGTGTTCAGACCAAAACGTCTCATAAACAGTTACCGTTATTATACCTTCTTTGGGTGGCACATCTGTTTGGATCTTTGCATGTATAATTAATACTGAGAAACACCCCTGGCTTAAATTTACACCTTTAAGCTTTTCTGGTGTTTGGTTTTGAAAAATAATTGATATTTGCTTTTTAGGTGGTTTAACTTCGAGAAGGTTGTCCAAGCTTTGGTTGCCGAGAAAGTTTATTATTTGAACCTCGAACAACTTCAAGGCATTATCCGGGAAGTGTGCTTCGTTGAAAATGAGAATGAGGCCGCCACTATGTTGGATTTCTACCATGACCTTGGCATGATTGTCAAACACCGCAACACAATTGTACTTCGGACTCAATGGCTCATTGACGTCTTCAAACAACTTATCACTATTCGTTCTTTCAGTGACACGGTAAGAAAAAAAACGCCTAGTGCATAGTTACAATTACTTAAAAGGATGACTTGTAGCGAACAGACTTAAAGTGTATATGACAGATATTTTTTTTATTTGCTTGATGGAATCAAGCAAATAAAAAAATCAACTCCACCAGCCTGAATCAGCTTGACTTGTATAGTCTAATTCCCAATTGGACAGTCGGACTTGTACCTGTCTGCTTCATACAGATTTCACTTCACAAATTTTACTTGCACCAGTCTTGTACCGGCTTCAGTCATCTAGCAGTTCAATAGCAGATCGTAGCTAAGGACAGTTCTTTGGACTTTTGACATGTGTAAAATGTTTTTGAAGATAGCTAAAGGCCCACCTTCACCCAAAAGACGTTGCGGTCGTTTGTTTTTGTTTTGAAATGCTCCATTGTTCATACGCGTGATCTGATTGGTTGCACGCATTCAAACGTGAATTTCGTGTTACACGAAATTCAGCACGGAAAGTGATCACGGCGCGCACAGCATTTTGGGTGAAGGTGGGCCTTTAAAGTGATATAATTTTAATAACCAGTGTAGAGGCGTTTTCTTTATTTGTTCCATTTCGCTCTTTATCAGGAACCAAGACATTCTAAGTTATGGAAGGAAATGGAGACAACAGGTGTCCTCAATATGGAACTTGTTGACTATGTGTTTTCTAAGTTTTGCCAGCACGGCCAAATCAAGGACGACATCCTGGACATGATGGAGCAGTTTGGATTGATCGTCAAGTTTGCCACCTCGCCAACAGATGATATGTACTTTGTACCCTGTCAACTGAAGACACTACCTGAACCCCTTTGTAAAATGGAGCCATCGCCTTCAGATCCATGTCCATTGTATCTTCACTTTCCGGGGGGTTTTGTGCCTCATGGTCTCTTTCCACAGCTGGTGTCAAGATGTACCAGATGGTGCTGTGAGAGTGGATTCAGGCAGCCGCCTAACCTGTTTGATGGGGCAACTCGTTTCTTCATTGCAAAAGAGTTCATTTATCAATTGATCTTCATTTGCAAGAAAAGGTTCATCAAGATCGTCTTGAAGCAAATGGAACAGGAACTTAAGGCGCTATTAGCTGAAGCTAAAGTGAAAGAAGTAGCAATTCTGGTTCGCAGGTTTCTAGAAGACACGATGCAAAATTTGCCACATGAGTTGCCCGGGCTGAAAAACTTAACGTATGAGTTATGTACCGAATGCCCTTACTGTCTGAAAGAGGAAACAACATGTCGAAATCATGGCGTAGTCTCCTGCACCCACGAAGACTGTATATGCCTCCTGCAAGTTCCACCAGATGGGTTACTGAGCTTCTGTCCAAACAGCTTGTGTGATAAAATACTGAGGCTTCCCCAACTAGAAAAGTGGTATTTGATCAAAGGTGGGACCGATATGATTAAAAGAGCTTTCACATATCTTGGTGGGGTCTTGTACACTTACTTGTTTATGTTAACGAACCAATGAGGCCCAATCGTTTGGAACTACCTGTAACCTACCTGTAACAGTATAAAACGGAAGCTTAAAGAAACTTAGTTTCGCGAGCTTAGAATTCGCAAATATGTTCGGATAAAAACATAGTTTTTTAGTTTTTAAGTTGATATACACCTAATTGCAGAAACGTTGTCATAGAAAATACAAATTACCAAATAGGAGTTGATTACCTTGAGGGAGGGGGGACGGCATCCACTCCCCACCTCTCCCCTTGTACGTCCGAGGATTAACATACACCTCATTGCAGAAACGTTGTCATAGAAAATACAAATTACCAAATAGGAGTTGATTACCTTGAGGGAGGGGGGACGGCATCCACTCCCCACCTCTCCCCTTGTACGTCCGAGGATTAACATACACCTAATTGCAGAAACGTTGTCATAGAAAATACAAAAAAAAACCGTCTAATAGACCATTTTACAGTTGTTTTCTTAGTGTCTTGGCCTTTGAGTGGAAGCGAGGTTGAACTGTTGACCTTGTTATGATACAGACCTTAGAGCTTTTCAGATGTAAATTTACCTAGTTAGCATGAGAACAGCATTATTAACATATGAAAGGCAGAAATGTTTGTATCAAAGCAAGGTCACCTCCAGCCTCACTTCCACTCAAAGGCAAGGTCACCAAGCACACAACTGTAAAATGGACTATTTATTACCTGAAATTTAAACTGAAGCTCAACTTACATCTGTTACATCAAACGCTACCCTCTTGTCATGGTCGTTTGTTTTCCCACTCACATATACGCCATTTATGAGTTAGAACGTGTCATATTTTAATGATAGTAAAGATACAGCAGATAAAGAAAAACGCATAAAGCATTGTCGCTATAACTGTTTATAGAAATACCCAAAGAAGAAGTGCAAACGTCTCCTGAGTCGGAGGAAGGGTCGATATGTTCCACAGCTCAGCTTCCTAAGGGAATGGACCATCCAGGTACTAGCATTTCAGTTCTTACATTTCTTAACATATTAATGAAACACTAATATCCCATTCACACCAACATTGCTGTTTAATTTAACTTCATTGTTAACTACATTGTTAGCCTCTAACTTAAACGTTGTTCAATGTATATGACTCAAACTACCGGCTGGAATGGAATAAAAGTCAACAAGAACTGTACGAGTAGTGAGATCGGGCTTTCAAGAGCGTACATAATAAATTAACAATTCGAAGTATAGCTAGTAGTGTAACTCCTCCATAATCGATTTTGTTAAGCATTTTGAGCATTTGGAGAAGGCCCAACTGTATGAAGCATGATAAAAAAAAATAACGGCAATCTGAATTATTTTTCTTAGCCATAAGTGTACAAATTAAAGAATACAGATCACAAATCACGTTGTTGAACAATTGACTAGAACAGTAACGTCACTACAATAGACATTCCGTAGTGTAATAGGAGGCTTTTACAACTGAAAATTTATTTTAACTGAAGATGAATATCAACTAAACTCACCAACGCTTTGCTATATGACATTTCTTTGTCAGCCTGTAGCCTAAGGTATGCCATGAAGGCCCTTAAGTCCATCATCTTTGGTCTCCAGTTGCTGTCATGGAGACCCACAAGTTGCTTATTGCGGCCAGGGGAGGAGCTAAAAGGGATGAGACGAACTCGCATTGTTGGTGTTATGAGAGATGGATATTATTGTTAATATAAATTCAAAGGTCATTATAAGCAAACATTATCCAGTCGTGCAATTGGACATGATACCAGTTACAAACATAAACGTAGATACATTCCCGAACGAAGATGCAAACAAATCGAAATAAAATTAAACCTGTTTAAAAGTGCTACTGCTGGCTAGGTCTCAATCGGCTAATGAGAAAATTCATGTATTTAATGCCGTCTAAATCCTTAAATTAGAAGTTGTCGTGGGTTGATGATAATATTTCTAGATAGAACGTGTTCTTTACTAGAATTGAACAAGATCTCACTACATGCATGTAGCTTGTTCGGGTCTACACGAATACGATTCCAGGTGATCTGGCCGTAAAAAATTAGCCAATCAGCTTCAAGGAGAAATTATTTTTAAAGCCGCACAGAATCCTTTGCGCGCCTACAGCTTGTACTGACCTGCATGTGTTCCATCGATGCATCGATCGCGCCGTGAGGATAAACATTGCAGTTTTCGATCGGAAAGCTTTTTTCTCAGAATGTTTTTGCTAGTGAGTGGAGTTATAACTTTACTCGCGAGTATTTTTAAAACTGTTCAAATGTAAAAAGTTCAATACGTGATTTTGTACAACACTAAACTCAGTGAGTTGGCTTGTGGGCCTTTCGTGTAAGTGTTCTCTCCCGCAAGAGGTGGTTGAATCTTTTTTCCATCGATGCATACATATTGGTGGCGTATTTAACTTTGTTGGCCGAAGGAAGTGTGTTTAGTAGACGCAGGCAAGCCAGCTGTGCTGCTCGAACTAAAGTCGGATCTTGCACGATTGGATATCTTTCCTCAGGATTCTCGTTGGGGTCGTCGTAAACATCGTAAACATTGGAAAGTCCTCCATCAATTGCTCGCTTGAGCGACGGGACATTTTTCAACATTTCTTGCAGCGTTGCTGTTCCAGGCTCTCTTCCACAGGCAAACAATAATTTTATTCTGTGAGGTGGTTTGTCTTCCACTTGAAAACTTTGCTCCATCCATTTTCCGCTTGCTGTCTTGTCACCTGGCTTCGCGTGAACCTTCTTCTCCAGCTTTGGCTTCAATGCAACATCCATTACTATCGAGTCGTCGTTAATTTCTAAACCAACGACATGCGAAAAATCTATTAACAGTCGTTTACTTTCATCATCTTCAACTTTGGTGGACTGAATAGAAAAACACTGGCTCGCGGGATTTGTCAAGACTTTGCACTTCAAGATCTCTTTGCTTACTCTAGGATCTGAACGCTCCCATGAAATAGACGGTGTTCGAACAGACTGCAAAATGAAAACTTAAGCTTGACTGTGCCGAAATAGATTGATAAAATTCTTTGGCAGACTGTTTGGTTACTAAAGAAATAGACACGGTACTGAAATTATCTATTGCATACTGCCATAGCTCATCGGTTAACGACAGGACATCGTCGGAACACTGAACTTCATTCACCCGTCTATGTACTTTTGTTGGAATATTGCCTTGTCCTGGCGAATCTTCAGTTATTTCACCCTGAAAGTGCATGTAGTAAGTTTGAGTAAGTAAATTGGTAATTTCACTTATTTGTATTCCTTTTTACACCACCATGTACAGTACACACACATGTACTTGATACCTATACATACTAGAAAAGTAAGCTTAATATAGTTCATGATCGAGCGAGGATAAATCTAAGTTGACAAATAATTGCAGTGTGTTTTATTCTTACATTGTTCATATTGGAGCGGGGAGTTTACGCTGTCATGTTTCTCTCCTCAAGTAATGGCCAGCTTATGTATTTAAATTGCACACCCGCTGCTGAAATTGTAGCATCGGGTTATATTTTCATGTTCACGCGTAAACAGCTGCGTAAACAAATATTTACCTTGTCAATTTCTAATTCGTCATCACTGTTCCCTCGGGATGTCTCTTCTGCTGTTTCAATTTGTTCCTCGTCGCTGTCTATTTCAATTTTCTCAATGAAGGGCAGATTCTTACAGTAACACAATAATAGAAATTAATAAATTAAAGCTCAGAATTTACTGTGCCATTAGATGATGCAGTGGTATGTTTATAAAAACATTCACTTTGTGCTCATAAATATCCCCCAGCTTCATCAACACTTGGAAATAACTGCTGTAACGTATAATGCTTACTAATAAGGCCAGCAGCCTAAACACTGAAACAATTGTGTGCAACAGGTCATTGGTCATCAAACAATTGTTTGGACGTTAGTAGACCTCTTCAACTTGTAGGTTTTGTTTTCCGAATGTTGGTCATGTGATGTTCTCAAGGGAATTGTCCTTTGTCTATTAATAAATTATACATACATATGCATGTGAAGGAAGCAAAATTTGAAAGAAACAGTTCTCTAGGGTAACATCACATGATATACATTGGGAAAACAAAACATACAAGCTAAAGAGGTCTGTTCATGCCCAGGGCTGTGGTTTTGCAATGTAAGACATACACATTATTCAAAGGTTCAAGAGATAATGTGCAGATATTTTATGAGTTGAGTAAATTTTTTTCAAGCCCTGCAGGGGCGAGATAAAATGCGAGCAATGAGTAAAATGTCTTCACATATTATCTCAAACCATCTAATAATGGATTTATTATTCGACGGAAAATCCTTTATTTATAATAGCTTCTGTCTTTTAACTGGGACAGTAAGGTGTAATATGGCAATTTACTGTGTAATATGCTCCGATGTTTTGCATTTTCTCTTTTCTTATAAGGTAACGTGATGTCACAGTCGAATAATAAATGGAAATAATGCATGTTTTTTGATGAATAAAACACTGCCATAGCTTAGCTTGCCATAGTTAGGGACAAGTCTAAGTAATCTTGGCAAAGTCAGTAAATGGCCAGAATTTTGTTTCAGGTTGCCATAGGCAGTTATTAAAATGATTTTCAATAAAAATTATCAACTTTTGTTTTGGTTCTTAAGGGGGCTAATGTAAGCCAATTCTCTTTCTGCCTGTTAAGAAATATTCTTTTTATCAGCATAAAGAGAAGTGTCCCCTGCATTCTCTATTAGTAAGTTTTGCATTGAATTCTCACATGCCAATTGTAATTATTTAAAAGTGCAATCAGAGACATTTTGCCTTCTGAAATTTTTCAAGAATTTGTGAACTACCAGTTCTAAAATAGAAAAAAAATAGCAAATGATTAAACGTTTTCATGTTTACTGATTGATTATAATTACCATTTTTTTTGTTCCAATTTTTTTCTCATCCACAGACTGTCGTTTTCTTTCAGCTTTCGTTGATGATGACTTCTGTGGAGTGCTCTCTCTCCTTGTCAGTTCTAAGACCTCATTGGCAAATTGCTGCTGAATCACTTGTTCCTGATACTGCTGCTTTGAAATGGGACCATTTCGTCCTCCAGAAAATAAGAATGAATTTTTTTTGTTTTGTTTGTGTGCAGTCTCCATGATGCCATCTTTGAAATTTCCTAGCGTTATTGGAAGACCGATAATTTGTGCATCCGAAAGTGCCTTATCAACATAGTATCCAACATATGAAACAATCTGCTTAATGGAAGCAGTAACATTTGCAGTGCCAAATATTTGCACAGCCTGGAAGCCAAGGTGTATGCGTGCCTGAACTTCATACTGGTCACCTGTCAAATCGTGTGGTGTGTGGAGAAGGTTTTTGTATACTCTATCAAGACCTTTACAAAATGTGCATAAGATTTCCAAAAGAGTTCCCTTAAAACCTGTTTTTTCTAAAATGCAAGGCATTCTTTCTCCAAAAGCTAAAACACCAATTTCATCAAACTTCACTGTTTTCTCCTCAAGGCTTACAGACTTCGCCAATCCTTTCTTAAGGGCTAGCAAAAATTGGCGATCACTGCCAAGAACAGCTACAAAAAAATGAATATGAATTTGAGATAAGAACATTGTCAATTACTATTGGAACTACATTCAACAATTTCTTGTTATTTGAGGCATCTTCAGGACCTGTTAATTCTACCACTTATTGACTCATTAATTTGTTATTGATTTTTTTCTTGTTTTGTAATCTTAATTCAGGATCTTATTGATGGCTGATGAAATACTGAAATAAAATGCCAGGCAACAGGAACATTTTTGAATTCATGTATTTGTACTTTTGTTGATTTGTGGTTCATTGTAGCAGGTTAAAAATGTGTGTAAATGTACAAGATTGTAAGGTTATTTTCTCTTAAAAAAAAAACTGAATTGAAGGGGTTTGCAGAATAAGGCCCTCAGTGAGTTTTGATATAACATCAAATTCTCCCTGTGTTTCACAAGGAAAACAAGGCAATTTGGAATGAGAATCTAGCAGTTTATCAGAAGTAACTTGGGTTATTTCAGGCACCCTTCAATTTATCAGTAATTATGGAGCTAGTTGTAGCTTTTTTCCATGTCATAGTTACAAACCTGATGCAATTTTAGCAATCCTCAAGCATAGTGTTTCTGCAGATCGAAACCCAAGGTGGGCTGTTCCAGGGTAGTATTCAGAGAGTGGTGTTCCACAGATATTTTTACGGCCAGTATTTCCAAGATTTTGTTTTGCAAATTCCCTGTGTTTTTCTTTGCTAGGGGCTTTCCCACTAAGTTCTGTTTTAAATTTTGTTTCCAGGGTTTCAGTGTCCTCAACAGACCAAACCGGACATGGGCAAAGTAGTTTCATGTCTCCCAATTGACTGTGGTGTTCTGGGGCCTCAGGAATTGGATAGGAGGACTTTGCGGAAGAGTTCCCTGTTGACGACCTTCTTTCCTTACCATCACCACAGCTCCTCCTTACAATTTTAATTTCTTTCCCACTTAGCGGATGTTTGATTGTTTTAAGTTGTTTAAGCTTTTCATAAACTGCCCCTGCACATTTTTTGACAGTGTCATAGTCATCATTTCCCAACCAAAGAGCAACTGTTAATACTGTGCTTAGTAAGTTGTAGGGCTTAATTATCTTCACCCTGACACTTGTCTCCCCAGTGAAATGGCGTGACCATTTCAGCCATGGGAAACCATCAGTGTAATCCATTATGATAATGTTGCTGTTTGGTGTTGTAATTGCACTCTGTACTCCTGACTGACTAAGAAATAGTGTTATGTATTTCTCAATGTCAATATAGCCCACAACTACCTCTCCAAATTCGTTAAAAGTCAGTCCAATCTTTTCTAATAATTCTTGACGTGTGTCATTTAGTTTATTAAAAATTTCCCCTTTACTGAGAATGGGGTTTATGCCAATTACTCGTTCAATTGTTTTGCCCCACTTGTTTCTCAAAACGTCCTGTGTTTCTCTTTGGCTAATGCCAAATGTTCCAACAATACCACATGAAAACTCTTTGAATGCAGAATGTTCCCTTTTAAAAAGCAAAGGCATAAGTGAATCTTTAACAAGAGAGCCATCCTCCATTTCTAGCAACCACGCACAACAATCACTCTTGTTCTCAATTACCATGTCAATAAATTTCTGCTTTGGGTCTTGATAGGAAGTAGGAGAGGGACTTGAGTAGAAGAAAGTTTTAAGTTCCGGAAAGCGAAGACAAATTTGTTCCCTGAAGGTGACCAATTTCTGAAAAAGATCACCGGAACAAGCGCTTCCTTCCAAAAAAATAACTGCAGGTGGCACAACATCGACAACTCTCGGAAGGGTAAATTCAACAATTTCTTCATCGGTCAGCTGAGAAATGAGCTCACGCACTCTTTGTCGTCTTGAGTAAGGGTTTTCTCCGTTTAAAAATCTTTCAACTATGTCCTTTGTCGATATACGCTTGCGAGAAGCAGTTTCCAGTAAATATTCCGGTTTATGTGCAGGATATAAGCGAAAATGCTCGAGTAAACTTTTTTTGGTTTTATAAAATTTTTCACAGTTTTGAAATGGACAATGTAGGCGAACGAGAGCCTCAGCTGGACTGTTATTCACTTTTTCCTTCAATGGAAAAGCCATTGCATTTAAACACAAAAAGACACAATGACATTTAAACGGCAAAGTTTGCAACACTGCGTTGAAAAGCCCGCCAAAATTGTGCCACCCGCGTCAAGAAATTGGAAGAGAAGTCGGAGAGCGTTTGATCGAACGATCGACAAATAATAAAACATACATAGTTTATTTAGTGCGGTGGCCGACATACGGTAATAAGAGGAATAAATTAATAAGAACAAACAAGAAACATCTATGGAAAACAGTATTTTTAATACTGTATAGCAAAAAAAAAACAATACAAATAAAACACCAAGTGATTTTCATGCTTACAATTGGAATATGCTACAATGCAGCTTGCACGTTGTACGAAGTACTCAAATCCCTTCCATCCGAGTGTAGAACAAGCGTACCGCCGAAAGAGACTTCCCAACTGTCCAAATCAATACTTCCCACATTTATAGCACCATTCCGAATTCCAGTTGTGGTATAAGACAAGAAAAACAATTCTGGAAAGCATCGATGAAAACACTCGCCCTTGTGGCCGCCGCAGGCGGTGTTGGACACGCTTCGCGCTGCATGCTGGGAGAAATTTAATCTTTACGTTATTTGCATCTTGACGCCAACCAGTCAACATCTCTGCTCTCCGTGCTTCAAAGACGATTAGAGGTTGATTTCTTCGCTTTCTTGGAGAAATTACTGCGCTTCTTCGTTTTATATCTTTCTCTAACCTACTGGCTATTGTAAATGGGCATTATGGATGCTTAGAACAGCTATAAAGGACCGAATTTAGTGATGAAAGTCCCGATCGCAACGTGCGATCGCCGGCGCTCTCGCGCTCTAAAAAGAAAGATCGCTTGATCTCAATTGTGATCTGCCTGATCGCAGGTTAATCGTAACGAGAAAGGCGACATTACCGTCCGTCAGTCGATCTTTTGCCGAAGTTTACAACCGTCACGTATTTCTCGTCTTTGTTTAGTGAATTCGTACAAGGAATTTAGAAACTGGCGTGAATCTGAAGAATCGTTTGCTCTTGTTTACACAGGATGTTTCAAAAGCGCCAAGGCAAGAAAAATGAACTGCTGGTTTTGCAGAAGGCCTCATATTGCATTTTATTCTTTAGGGCAGAGTGTAATGAATACCTTACAGCAGCTTACTGCCACTGGTAATTTCTAAAAAAATTTGGAAATAAAATGCTCTACTAATGCACCACTGAAAGTCCATCTTGCACAATTATTGTATAGTTGGCATTTTTGAAAAGCTGGAAAGCCTTTACTTTAATATTTAGGAAACTGTATGTTGCTGCTACAACAAATTTAATTATTTGTGTCAGCATTATTGTATACTATTTTTCTATAAAATAATGTATTTTTTGGCCAATCAGTTGTAAATTTCATAAATTAACTTTTATTTCTTTATTATGAAATTGATTCTGCCAAACTGACCAGCCTCCTGCATAGGTGCATCTTGGGATAGAGAGGAGAAAGACCAAAACAATCAAGACTTTTACTTGGTTGCACCTTTCATTTGCAACACAAAATGAGCAAATAGAACACGACATCACATATTACCCGGTATCTTCCATAATTTTGTGGCAGACACCAATAATGACTCAATACCAGCATTCACCCTCTTCTTTCCTGGCAAAGATCTACATGCATGTACAGTGAAAACCAACTAAATAATTCAACTGCAAAAAATGTCAATTAAAATTTTCAAGGAAGCTGAAATGAAAGTTTCCAGGATTCCATGGCTGTTATAAAAACTAGTATGTCAGTGCTTCCTTTAAATCGACAGTGGTTGAATAAGTGGTTGATTAGGAGATAAACTAGAAAGAATTAGGAGATAAACTAGAAAGGGATAACCTCTTATCTCCTTTTCACCTTTTCAATGGAATTGTAAATAAACATTATTATTATTATTATTAATATTTTATACAATAAGACTTGTATGATGGTGTTATAAGGAATGGCATAACAATTCAAATTCCCCACATCTGTTGCCAGTTCCTCCTGCAAACCCCTCGGTCCTCACATTGATTTAGTGGTATGACATGTACAAAGCAAGTGACTCAGATACCATCATTTTTTTATTATTCAAGTCCTCCTATGTTCAATAATTAAGTAAATTATGTTCAGTATGTTACTTAAATTCAACACTTTTTAAAAGTGCTACTTTCCAGTCTTATATTGCAAGTAATCTCCTATTTCCTATTTGTGGATAGTCAAGTGAGGTAAACATGCAAGTGTCTGTGCCGGAAAATTGGCTCAGGTAGCCAATGTTCTTGCACACTGGCTTGCATGTTTCCCTTGCTTGACTATCCCACCAAATAATCCCTGAGAGAAATAAGAGACTCCCTACTTTGTAGTCTATATGATTGAGTCTCTCCACTATACACTGCTTATAGTTGTTACATTTCTTGAAATATATATTCCTGAAAACAATTTGGGCCCAATAATTCAAATTTTTCAAGTTTCAATTATTATTGATGTAAAGCAGGTTTTCACAAACCAAAAAAACTTTAGTTTCTTGAATTTTATCAGTGTTGTGAACATAAGAATTTTTTTTTACATAAAACAAAATTTGGCACAGAATATTTACAGGACCTTCATGAGAAATGTATTACAAGTTCTTTTCCAAACTCCAAATTTGAAATAGACTTCATGATTAAGGAGTCAGGGAATACTTGAGGGGCTCAGTGCAAAAAGGGGCCTACTGTTTTTGCTAATGTTTGAAAGAAAATCCAACAAAACATTTTATTTTGAGGCCCTGGACATGAAGTTACAGTTTTAAAAGCACTTGAAATGGCAAAAATGCTTGAACGCTTATATGTTAGAAACAAACTCCTTCCTAACATACCGGGATGTAATCTAACAACTTAAAAATTTATTATATATTTTTTTCCCTGAATAAAGCTATGCAGGAAAAGAAAGCAGGAACATTCCATGGAAGCTGTCTTAGTTAGTAATCAAAACAATATATTTGTACATGAGGTGAAGAGCCTTCGGGCCGTTTAGAACCTGAAATACCTAGAAGAAAAAAAATATGTATTTTAGATAAAAGGAATCAGTAAAAATAGTATTCTGAGTTCCAAAAAGTTTGTTCTTATCCAGATAAAGCAAGTTTACGTGCATCAATCACGCTATCACCTACCGTGAAATCTTACAAGATAAATACGTGACAAACGCGACAAAAGCTACAACTTCAAGTCGATTTTTCACCACTAAAACGGCGGGGCCCCAGTGGGCCCCCCCGACCTTTTCTCAAAGTTTAACTATTAAACTCTAATTCTGTGCAAAAATAAATCCAAATACTGACCGAACGATGCAAAGAAAGGGCAAACTAAATACCCGTGTCACACATTAGTGGTAAACAAAGATTTTGAAGACAACATGGTTTTCATTGAACAAATTTGATACAAAATATGCTCACCTGAAGCTATAAGTTGGGTTATAGCTTGCCACGGTACTTCTCTTTCGGCCCTCCGAAAACGATAAACTAAAACGTTCGATGAAACGAGAAATCAATCCAAGAACAGAGAGGACACCTCAACACGAAAGAGTGAAGACGGCCGCCATTAGTATCACTAAAGTGACGCGTGATTGGACGAATGAAGTCACGTGGACCGTGTCCAACACCGCCTGTGGCCGCCGCGCCATCTTCACGATTGCGCACGCGCTGCCTTATGGGATACGGCATTAAAATTTTCTCCCCAGTCTCGCGCAATGACGTCACCAGATCACCTGGTTAATAAAATATGTGTAGCTAGTGCAGCCAATTTCTCTTACTCGTTAATAATCTTTATGATTTTGTTATTTATTTATTTATTTATTTATTTATTTATATATTTATTATTTTGACATAAGGCCACATTTGTGACATCATATCAAAAGGCCCTTGTCGATAGCTATAGAAAGCGAGGTAGCTTTTAAATTCCTTTTCTGTTTCATTTCTCATTAATTTTGTGGTCGGGATATCGAAAACAAAGACAACAAATGATAACATAATTTTTTTGGAGCTGTTTCTTAGATTCTTGCATTCTCGTCCCCAGAGCTTTCGTTTCGTTTGGTCACGAGACGCAATTACAAAAAAAAAACCGTGGAGCTCTGGGGACGAGAATGAGATTCTTGGTACAGCTATTTACAACGTAGACATAAGATGTTTTTAACGATTTTCCCACCTTTGTTGCTTTCATCGGACAAATAGCTTACTTTCGATCAGAATGCCTGATTAACTGATCCAATTTCCTCTTTTCTTGAGTTCTTGAGTTTGGCGATGCAGCACCCTGAAGCACTTTGTTGTGATTGGATAAGAGTTCAGTTTGGAATGACTTAATATCACTTGCAATGCAGTTTAAAAGGGCGGGCGATGTAGTAGCTCTCGTAAGGTCTCACACCATTGGTTCGATACTCTTCGAGAGAACAATAGAACAAACAACACTGACAACAACAGAGGTTTCTGAGAGCTGCTACACTACCAGTTAAAAAGCTCAACGTCTATAAGATATGTTGAGATCTATACGAATGACATGACCATTATTAGAGCAGTTTTCAATTGAGTGTCGAAAGTAATTACACAATTGCTTTGGTTTTGCATTGCTACGCTTTGTGATTGGCTAAAAAATCTCGCGCCACTTTCTCGACCAATCAGAAGTAAAACCAAAACCAATTGTGACTTGCTCGCACGCGTTTTCCCGCGCTTGGCGCCGCCGACATGTAATTGCTTCGAGCTCTGATTGGTTCATTTGATTGTTTACGACTGCTGTGATGTGTCAGAGTAATAACTTTGGTTTTGGTTTTACGACACTCAATTGAAAACTGCTCTAATTACAAAATTGGTAAATGGATGTCATTCCAAAATGCCCTCCTTTTCCTTCCATCAATATAAAGTAAATATAAAGTTAAGATGTTGACCGAAATTTGGGCTTCTAAAGAAATACCGATTGTAATAAATCTTGTGTCCAGATCAGCGCAAGCATCGTCTAACTCAAAGGACGTCGCTACCTTTTATTTTTATAGCTACCTGATGATGCAAAGCATGCGTCATATAGTCTTACTCAAAGTGGAGTCCGACTGTTTGTAACTTGGTTTGTTTATGAAATTAAAATCAAAGACAAGGAGCCTTTACGTTTCGAACCTGAGTTCGATTTTCCGGCGAATTTCTCTTGAATTATCTAGGCTCATAGTGCTTCTTGAAGTACAAGTTTACTTCACTTGCTTTAAATTAAGGGGCCGAGTTTTCCCCACATTGGAATACATACTTTAACACGATGTTCATGAAAAATATCCACTCCTATCATGTAAGGCCTATAAATGAAAAGGAAAAATTTCATCGAAATGCAGTGGGATTTTTTTGTATCTATTTTTTAATTGCAAGGGTAAAAACACAGTGCTTTAGAATAATACTCTCTGACTGCCCTTTCCGGCTATCGCTTTAAGAGATATCTTTTTAATTTATTTTTTATATCATGTAATATCCATACATCCAATATTCATCGTCCAAGTATCATTCACCATCCATCGTTATTATTTCACTTGCTAATTACTTATTTAACTTTTTTCATGCAGCTGTCCGCCCTGGTCACCATCCTGGCACAGACGATGTCTACAACATGACAGCCCACCCAAGAGGAATAACACTGATCGTTAATAACAATGTTTTTGATGGTCATCGCGAACACGGCAAACAGTTAACTCGCGAGGGGTCGGAAGAAGATGTCCGTCAAGTTGCTGCGTTGTTTGATGCCCTCGGTTTTGACGTACACACTAAAGGGAACCTTACAAGACTACAGCTCTTGAACGAATTGGATTCTGTCGCCTGCCAAGATCACAGTGGCTATGATTGTTTTGTGTTGTGGCTTATGAGCCATGGAAAGAGTGGCGTGTTGTTCTGCTCTGACGGAGTGCCGCTACCTATCCAAGCGACACATGACATGCTCAGCAACTGTAAAACACTAAGAGGCAAACCAAAGCTTTTTTTTATTCAAGCGTGCAGAGGCGATGAGGAAGATGAGGGGTTTGCCATTATGACCGATAGACCCTCCCCAATACCGGATCCCCCCGGCCATGTTGACCCACGAAGTGACGTCGACAATCCTTCTGTTTCTAGAATCAGTCCTACACATGCAGATTTCCTGTATTCCTATGCTACAGTCGACGGATATGTGTCGTACAGGCATAAAGCTCTGGGAAGCTACTATGTTCGCGCTCTTGTTGAAGTTTTCCGTGAACGTGCAACCCATGACGACCTTTTTGGCATTTTAACGACTGTCAACCGAAAAGTCAGCGAAATGGAAATGACTGACGTCAAAAAGTTCAAACAAATGCCTGAATATAAAAGCACTCTGCTGAAAAAGCTACGGTTTTAGGCAAGAGTTGTTTGCGACTTCGTTTGCTTTGCGTCTTTAGACTGGGTAAGACGTTACATATTTAATCAGTACCTACAGTATGGCCTCTATTGGACTTTTTTTGTAAATAAAGTTAACATTTTAGTAATGCTAAAAAGAAAAATGTAAAGCAAGAAACAAGTGTGGAAGAGTTTCAACACCTTCTGTTTGAATGTTTACACTTCAGGGTTTTATCCATAGACCCATAATATGGAACAAAGTTAAATATCATAGTAAACAGTACCACAGGAAAGTACTGCTCGAGTTTAGTAGCTTTTTTTGAGTAGTCAAACTTTAGAGTGGTCTCCAGGAGATTTCTTAGTTAGAACAACTTTGTAAAGCATAATGAAGACCAATAATTAGTGCAACAGGAAAAGTTTTTTTAGCCCATTTTAGAATTTCATCCACAGACTGAAGAAAGTGAGAACTATCACGTAAATGATAGTAATTAAAGACTAATAAACAGTGCCATGGAATGATATAATAGCTTTAAATTTATTTGAATGGTATGATCAAACTCACGGTTTCATCCAGAGATTTGTTGGGACTCATACGTTAGGTTAGAACAAACTTGGACAAATAGCAAAAAGTACATCAGTGTCACAGTTTGGGAATTTATAATACATATAGCTATTCAATAAAATAACGAGAACGACGCTAGCAAACTGATTCACTGTCTTGCCCTAGCTAGATGGAGATCAAGTTCAATGATATTTTGTGGAATAACCCATGTTTGCGTCAGAATAGCTAATTTAATTTACCCCAAACCTTGTTTGCAATTGTAAATTTGTGAAGTTTCACAATAACGAATTCCCAAAGCCGTAAAGTTGAAAAGAACAACAACAACAACGATTTATTTTTCAAATAATAAAACAAAATATAGCAGCAACCCGCAAATAAATAGAGTTAATCATGTAAAAACAAATACAAATTAAAATATTTTTTCGGTTCACAAACGAAGCTTGGGGTGAATTTTGACTGTTTGAGAGGGTGACGTAATATGCATAAGGCCATTCTTACAAACAAAAACATTATAATTGGTTTTGCGGAAAAGGAAGATAAAAAGAAAAAGTAAACAAAACTCAAAAGAAAAAACGTAAACAAGTCAAACAACAAAATCAATACAAAGCACATGATTAGAGATTTTTTCATTGACTGAGGTCAATTAAAATATATGCACGTGAAGAATCTAGTCTAGCTCTAAACAACATGTATAACTTGCTCGGATGTAAGCTTGAACAGAGTTTTTGTTGTCGTAGGTGCTTGATTAGCATTGTATTTGATAAGTGGTATATTTTACCATAACATTTTAATAATCCAATTTTTTGTTATTTTGTTATATTCAGGAATTTTTTGGTAGGCGACAGCTTGTACAACAAAACACCATAGAAAATTGATATTTTTTAAAATTCTTATGAACAGTTATATAACTGGGGCGTCGACATCATATATTGGGCCCCGACACCCGTACAACAGTCTTAGTTTTTAAATAACAAAATTTAATCGTTTTAGCTATACTTAAAAATTTCAGAGTACTTATGATGACAGGTCCGGTCATTAATTTTAAATAGTCCAGTTAACAAAAGTACAACTGAGAACAAAAAAAAGAACAAACTGTGAATCCTCGTGGTTTAAATTATACCAGAACATTTTAGTTAGCTTACTAACTTTTAGTTTCTTATATTGTTGTAATAAAATGGAAGAACATCTATATGTCTCTATGTTTGTTTCCTTGCAATAACAGCCGTGTTTACCATGCAGAAAATAGCGTTAAATCCCAGTAACTCGAACCGTAATGGGAAACAAAAAACTGTTGCAATTATCAAAAGTTCGAGTCGTTAAGCTGGGCAATAATCTCGTACCCAGATCTCCCACGGTCATTTCAGTATAGTAGAAGCACGAGTGAGATCTGGGTACGAGATTAGCAGGGGAAAACCACAGGCTTACATCCTCTGTTTGGGTGGCGTGCTGTGCATACTATTACACGCCTCTCATGTCTCTTATATTTTCGCTGCTCGTTGCCGGCCTCCGTGCCTGACTTCTCACCAAAGCGTGCCGCTAGAGAACCTCTGGTATCCGGGATATAAAAGGTACAAACTATAACCTCAAGTAAGCGCACTACACCGTCCCCTTCGGTTTTTGGCATTACCTTACGCATGCGCGCAACCATATCTCCATGGTAGTGGCAGCCATGGACAGCTGTTTCGTCCTGGTTAAAACTCATCAGCATTGCATAGCCAGGCGTAAGGGTCTCATCGACTGTTGAGCTGGCGTTTAAAGGTATGCATAATGCATCTACCTTGGTAGTGAACAGCGTTCGACGAGACCCTTACGCTGGCTATGCCATGCTGATCAGTCCTAACCAGGACGAAACAGCTGTCCATGGCTGCCACTACCAGGGTGATATGGTTATGCGCATGCGTAAGGTAATGGTCACACCCAGGAACATACCGAGGGGATGGTGTAGTATGCTTCCTTTCAGTATGGTCTGTCTATAAAATAAACCGCGATAAACAAGACCTCCCCCCCTTCCCCTCCCCACCACCACCACCACCACCACCACCACCACACTGGACTGAAGGCGTTGTTGTTCAACATTTGTTGGTGAACTATTCATTACTGATTTCTAAAAAACATCATTACGGTATCTACCAAGAAGCTTGAGGACTCTGTGTATGAGATTGGGAACCAATCATGCTCCTCTTCATCATGGACTAGTTTGATTATAATAGATTTATGTTGTGCAAGCATGTGGTACCTTTGCTTCTGTCACTTTTGGCAATGGTTTCTTCCAACTTCAAGGTAATAAAGTAAGCTTGAAACAAGCTCCTGCCATAATCATGAAAACACGATATTTCAGTGTCCCTAATTAAGCCCTAAATTTTTTCAGGCTTCTTTGCAATTGATTAAAATGCAATCACAACTAACAGGATCATTTCTTCACTTAACAATAATAATAACGTATTTCAAACCTTGGCAATTCTTGGTCCAGAAGTACTGTCGGCGCACTTGTTAGCAAGCTGATCCCACACAGGAGCAAGTTCTTGGCAGTGACGGCACCTATAACCACACCAGCAAAAACAAAAGGCAGACACTGTATTCAGGACCTACATGTATATTGTTACATTTAATAATCAAACTATACCTTTAAAGCAGTTGTAAATGCTTATTAGAGAGAACAAACCTAGCTTTCTCCCCACTTCGAAACAAAATGGCGGAGCAAACCTAGTTCCCAGTGTTTTTCTTATCCTCCAAGACTAGTTCCCAATGTTTCTCGGGTGTAATCCGGACATCCGGACATCCGGACATCCGGACATCCGGACACCACGGCACGATGGCAATAATACGATGACTTCGTCATCGCTTAAAAACGCTCTAAACAGGCTTACCAAGGAACATAAAAATCGACAAATGTTGTGCCAAAACTGATCATCGCATCAAAGTTACTGTCAGTTAACTGGAACGGCTTGATCTGAAAAAAAATTATAAAATTAAGGAGAGTTATGTTTCTTTTTGATACTTTGCCAAAAAAACTTCATCTCTACTTCGCCTTGACAAATACTTCGCCTAGACAAATCTTTTTATACAATGAACTGAATACTACGCGCTCTGTGATTGGTCGTTATCTATGATCTTTCAGAGTATAGACGCACGGCTGACGTCATTGAAAAATTGTTTGCTTTGTTTTGTCAAACATGGCGCACAGTTTTGAAATGTTTGCGAGATTATTCTCACTGGTTACCTCACGTTGATTCTATTTAGTAAGGTACAAGGGGCCCAGAGATTTGGACAGTCTGTATAACTTTGCTGTGCAGCATCACGATGAGTTGTAACCAATCAGAATACAGACCTGAAATCCCAATAGCCAATCAAATGCGAAACCCATTGCAGTGTAGGTTTGGTTGAAGCGTATTTTCGCGCCTTTTCTGACAGGTTCTGTCATACATTAGATGAGTTGCAGTGTACATACTCCATAACCGATCAGAATACAGACTTCAAAATGCAACAGCCAATCATATGCGAAACCCATTCCAGTGTAGGTTTGGTTGAAACGTATTTTCGCATCTTTTCTGACAGGTTTTCTATTGTCATATATTAGATGAGTTGCAGTGTACATACTCCATAACTAACCGGAATACAGACCTGAAATCCCAACAGCCAATCAAATGCGAAACCCATTGCGTTGTAGGTTTGGTTGAAGCGTATTTTCGCGCCTTTTCTGACAGGTTTTCTATTGTCATACATTAGATGAGTTGCAATGTACATACTCCATAACCAATCAGAATATAGACCGGAAATCCCAACAGCCAATCAAATGCGAAACCCATTGCAGTGTAGGTTTGGTTGAAGCGTATTTTCGCGCCTTTTCTGACAGGTTTTTTTAGTGTCATACATTAGATGAGTTGTAGTGAACGTACCCCATACAGTAAAAACCCGCATACAAGAACACCCATTTTCGGGGTTCAGGCTGATTGGGTTCTTATATATCGGGTATTTTAGGTGAAATCAGCCTGAAAGTGTTCTTAAGTGTTCTTAATGATTGTTAATAAAAATGACAGGCCCAACGCATATATTGCATATTTTTCATGTAATTATAAGACTTTTAATTCCCAAAACAGTTGTTGTACATTTGCTATACACAGCAAGTTAAATTACTAGCATTTATACAGAGATCTTAGTGCAATACTACAGTAAAGCTACAGACACTGTTTGTTCTATTAAACTGAAAAGGGAAGAGTTTTTATATATAAGAACAATTTTCAATTTTTAGGCTGAATGTGTTCTTATATATATGCTCCTTTTTTATCAAATTTCAGCCTGGGTGTTCTTAATCCACATGTTCTTGTATGCGGGTTTTTACTGTAACCGATCAGTATACAATCCTGAAATCCCAACAGCCAATCAAATGCGAAACCCATTGCAGTGTAGGTTTGGTTGAAGCGTACGTATTTTCGCGCCTTTTCTGACAGGTTTTTCTTTTTTCAGTAGAGGAGTTGTAGTTTACATGCTATATAAGCAAACTTTTGCTGATATTGAGCACAATTTTTTTTAATTAACATGAGAATTTACGTTGAAAGGTCGCGTGCTAAAAACAAACTGACTTCAAAAGTTTAAAGAGCTTCTTTAAATTAGTAATCTACGCAATTGAATGTTATGTTTAAGGCAACATCAGCTGTCAAAAACTGCAAAATTACTGGGTGGCAACACAGTTAATAGAAACTGGTTATGAAGCTCAACAAATTTCAAAAAGACAAAGCTGCTTTGTTTTATGTTGAACGAACCGTGACCCTGCACATTGTTTTGTTTAAAATGTGAGCCCAAATGTTCTACTGGTCAGTTGCTCATTTGCATTTCAATACCTTTTGTTTTTTGTGCAGGGTCAAGGCAAACGAACAAAAGAAATGGAGAACAAAAACATACATGTATAACAAAGGACTGACTGAGTTTCATAACCAGTTTATTCTATTATCTATGGTGGCAAAAGCATCGATTTTTTAAAACGGTTAAAGTTTTGCACAAGGAGTATCAATCATATCCGTCTCATATTTCTAGAGTAAGCTAATTGTTATGTGCCCCTTCGACATTTGGGGTTCATATAGATAGTGTCTTTTTAAAAGTAACCGGTTAACGTATTTGTTTTTTTCTTCTTTGTTTTCGTTTTTCGCTTTATATAGTGACTTGAGAAGATATCGAACAGTCAATATAGTGTTTCACGAGGAAATCTAACTCACCGTATAAAATAACGTTCGTGTTTTCTCCTTTCTTTTCGTTTGTAATATATCAAACACGAGGAAGCGTGTTATATCAGGATAACAAAACACCGAGAAGTAGGTTGAAAAAACGAGGTGCAGCCTTGTTTTTGTAACCGACTTCTAGGTGTATAGATACAAGATAATGCATCATTTCGAGTGTTTGATATATCTTCCAAAACTGATCATTAAATGCAGAGAAAACAAAGAAATATAATCGCACAATCTATGTTAATTTGAGATTGGGTTTCCTAACGGGCAGACCTGCACCTTTCGTAACGCCTCACAGGATTGGCTAAGAAAACAATAGAACAAACAACACAACAATGGACCCTAAAAACAATAGAGGTGCACCTTATCCAGGTCCAATGAAATT
Source organism: Cladopsammia gracilis (assembly GCA_022457155.1). Lineage (NCBI taxonomy): Eukaryota > Metazoa > Cnidaria > Anthozoa > Scleractinia > Dendrophylliidae > Cladopsammia > Cladopsammia gracilis. The sequence continues at coordinate 153,033 of JAJGOT010000436.1, read as the reverse complement.
AGAGGTTCCGAAGAGGTGCAGGCCTACTGTTCCTAACCATTGTCACGCTTATGATTTCCTTTGTTTTGAACAAATGTGATGATTTATTTATGTGTTTGAAAAGCCCAGGTGAACGACGCTTTCTTGTGTTTGATATATTCCATGAAGTGCAAACAGTGCAAGGTCAATTAGAAAAAAATGTAATATAGTTATTTATAGGACTAATTTATTTAATAAATATAATAAACACTTTTGACAAAAAAGAGTGACAAAATATGTTTTTTAGTTAACAAAGTATAGTATTCATGAGTTCATTGCTTAACTTTATATTACTACATGATTAAACATACAAGTCATAGAAATAAAGGAATGATCAACAAAGATACATGTGTAATCAATCAAAAACAACTTCTTACACCCATAACATCAAAGAAATATATGAAGATTAGGTACTCAGAGTTAGGAGAATTTGCATGTTAGCATTAAGACTGTTAAGAATTTTTAACATCATAATTCATTTGTTTTCATTTCAGACAGACACAGAGCCATGGGTGATGTGGAAGCAATGGTGGACATCTTCACCCATACCCCCCAAAGAAACTACTACATCACATGAAATATTCGTCAACCAAAGAGAGGTATGTCTTCTTCAAAATTAATATGAATGACACTTGATTTAATGTCTTCAACTCAGTTATATCTGGAGTGAGTGTAGCAAACAAGTGTTCCAGACTGAAGACGATTATTCAGGGTTTGATACCACTTACAGTACAGTTGACCCCGCTTAACAAACACCTTCTTTGGTCCTAGCTGAACGCCCATACATTTTCTCTAAAATTTACCCGCTTAAGGTAACATGGACACCCATTAATCAAACAAAGGACAGTTTTTCCCATCCCCATTAAAATAATCTCATACAAAGTTTGTGTAAAATCTTTGTAAACTGAATTCTGAGGTACAGTAAGTTTAGTTGATATCGTACACGCACACTGTACATTTGGGAATCTTGTCTACAACGATTGCCATTTTTTTTAGTTTGTTTTAGTGTCAGTTCCAGTAATAACTTTTTAATCAACTGTTCCATTTCTGTTTCTGTTAACAGCCGTAACAATGTGGCCCATATCCAAAAGGTCTTACTAAACATTGTATTTAAACATCTTGATTCACAGCTGTAACACTTACTAGTGACACCCCTCACAAGTGTTACGGGTTACAGTCTTGTCTCAAAAGGCACCTTCACACACACAAAAAAATATCAAAATTGATACGAGTATTTTACAAGAGGATTTTTTCTTTCTTTTTTCGCGAGTTATCATTAATTTGCTACTTTCTTGTTGTGTTCTAGAAAACCTTTGCAAACTGGATGCATGCAGCAAGAACATGGCGATCAAGAAGCTGCTGAAAGGGGGGATTACATATAACTCCCTGAAAACAATCTTTGAAGAGTGCTGCTCTTTCATGGATTTCTATGAGGTGATGAAAAGTTATGGAATTGAACGCAAGGTTGCCAAAGTCATAGCCTTGCATTTAAGTGGAAAGGGGCTCGAAAACCAGGGATCAAGAGCGTATTCAAAGCTCCATGAGGAGAAATTAGCCGCTTCTAATTCATTACAAGAGTCACCGGAACAACAGACAAATAGGGATCAAGTGCAACATGGTCACTCTGCTTCTACTTCAAAACAAGAGTCACCAGAACAACAGACAAATAGGGATCAAGTGCAACATGGCCACTCCGCTTCTACTTCAAAACAAGAGTCACCAGAACTTCAGACAAATGGAGATGAAGTACAGCATAGGCACTCTGAACGTGAACAGAAACCAAAGATGTCTGCTGAAAGAAGTCGACCAGAATCCAAATCATGTAACCAGGCCGAAGGTGGCGAAGACTGGGAAAGTGAAGCAGCGATGGCTGGACCTCGTAAACACTTTACTCTGAAGTGCACTATCCCCACTCCTCTGAGCCTTGACATTGATGACTTCTCATCCGCTCAATCAGGAAAAACCAAGGGGAAATTAAGTCCGAGAGAAAAGCAAGAAAAACCCATCTTCATGTAGTGGTTCCAAAGTTGCACATTCCCATTCTGAAAGACATCAAAATCGAAATGCCGAGTTCGATAGTAAGGAGCCCCGTGCTAAAGTGATAGAAGCAGAAGCTAGAGAAAAAACCTCTCGCCCAAAATTTAAGTTTTCGACAGATTCGAGAGAAAAAAAGAGTTGGGAGATCAAACAACCCTGTGAAAGATAGCAAATGGGAGGGCAAGGCGAAAAGGGAAGCCGTGGTTTCGACAAAGGGAAGTAAAAAAGAGTTCATCAAGGAGAAGACACCAAAATCAACTGATACACCCCCAAAACGTTCCAGTGTTAAGGAAACTGAACAATGTGGTAATGAGATTTCTCCAAATGAACAAGAATCATCAAACAAGATGGAACTGCAATTCCAAGGCTCACCTTGTGATCAGAGTCGTTCCTCGGGTGAAGATTTACTTAGGACGATAGATAAAGAGTTGCATTCAACAGTCATTCCCAGCCTGAGCGATGACTTGTCCACAAAAGAGGTCAAACAGAAATTCACCAGTGTTTTCATAGGGGATATTGCTATTCTTGTTCCTGTTGAAAACAGTGTTGGTTCTGATTCTAAAATGAATGATGAAAATGAGTTACATGAAATTGGTTCAAATAACAAAGACCAAACTGCTGTAATTGCTGATTTTAACAGAGGAATAGACACATCCCCAGTAAACATAGAATCGTCTGCAGATACCATGAAACCTGGACAAATGGAAACTACTACTCAATCTGATAACAATGCAACTCGTCCACAGTCAACACAAGGAACTCTTGATACTCGTCTTCACGACCACCCTAAAAAATGTAGTGTTCCCGAATGTAAGAAAGTGGTTGACACAGAGGAAGATAATGATAAGAAGCAGATGGGGAATCCATTATTGACTTCAGGTAATGAAGAAAGCCATAGTCAGATGGAATCTAGTTTGCCGACAGGTGAGAGCAATTCTATAAAAGACAGCAATGAGAAAATTGCATTTTGCAGCGACAATAGCAACATTTGCGGTGAGAACATTTCAAAAGGTGGCGAATCAGTGATTGCCATAGACAAAGCTAACCACCATGAGAAAACGTCTGATCTCGAAGTGGCTGTTGTTACTTTCCAAGATCCCGTGCTTGCAGATAAAAATGAATCGAGTCAAAATGAGCTGGTGATGGGGAAAAGTGATAACACCAGTATTCCATGGCAAGAGTTGCAGCAAATGCCACATGCATCTTTCCTAAAACACGCGTTAGACCAGCCAGCATGTGGAAGATTTGTCATGAGTGAAGGATTGGCTTGTCAGGATGTGAACACTGATGATGTGGACCACTCTCGTCACGATTTACAGGCTGAACTGTCATCAGAAAGTAGCAGTACCAGTGGCGAGTCTGTGGATGCTTTTTCAAGTCAACCTCCTCTTGGTGCCGAGCGAGGGTTTACTCCTGACACAGTTCATCAACAGCCAGATCAAACTGCTTGGGTAGGAAGCATGAATGAGGGGATGTATCTAATGCCTTCCATTCCAGGCGTGAACTATCCTCAGGGGGTCCTTTCCATCATATGTTAATCAATATGGGACATTTCATCAAGCACAGCAGGCGCTGCCTCTTTTAAAGCCATACTTCACATCATTTGGCTATCCCAATCAAATCCGGTCCATTGTTCCACCTCACATGATGCAAACCCATCCCCAAGTTTTCATGCCGCCATACCTTCAGTACAGAAATCAAATGATGTTCTCCAGTGCAGTTCCACCAGTTGCTGGATTTCCCTCGGCTACAATGCCACAATCACAGTATCGGCCACAGATGTACCAAGTTTGGCAAGGCTCCACAGGTTTCACTTGTCCCCCTGTGCCATTTTATGGCAATCCCTTTGGGCTAGCACAAGAAACAACAGGTGCAATGTTAGATGTCGAAAGCACACAACCCACAACTACTCTATCACTAGTTACGCCAGCAGTTGAGTATCCAAGCCTAGCAATGGACTTCAGTTGCTCACCTGTTGGTGATGCGAAAGAAGAGTCCGGTTCTGAGTTGTCGTCAACTGCTTCAAGTGACAGTCCATTTGAAGTAATAAAAGCACCTGCAAGCAGTTGCTTTCATACACTTTGCGACCATGCTACTCTTAATAATGAATCAATTTCCGCACAATTGGAAGATGGTCCGGGTTGTTCAATGTTAGTAACAAATGAAGGGAATCAGAATGACACTGTGCTTTTGAAAGGAAAAGATGTCTCGTCAGGTGAAGTATCAGAAAACAGAAATGTTGACCAAATCTTTGGCTTAGCTCAGCTATGTTGCAATGAGGTATCTGAAAGTGGTAAAGAACACCTTAACAAGACAACAGACACGTGTTATTTGGATAACTCGAAGGGGTATTTCAGCCACCCTCTGTCTCAAGCCCACGCGCGGAGCCTGTTCATAAACAGATTACTATCTTGTCTCGTGAGGAGAGTGCAGTGGCTATGGGAAGACGACTATCACCCGATGGTAGCTGTATGGACGCTGTTTGTTTTGATTCACTATAAGTGATGCCAGCTCAGCACTGAAAATTGATAGACCTTTGCAAGAAAAGAGCTCATCTGGAAGGACATGGAAAGATCCATCAAAAGACTACAATGGTTGCCGGCCACGTAATGTCCCTTGGAAAGACAGGAATCCATCTCCTAAACCTTTGCGATTCAAAGGAAGCCGCAACAAAAGAAACAAGCCAACAGGTACTCAACCAAGTTCTGTTGTAGTTTCACCGTCAAACCACGGGCAACCATCTAATGGAGCTTCAAGTGATATTCCTGTTTCAAGTCCAGATTCTGGTAAAAACAACAAAACAGAACGCTGTCAAAGAACAGTAAGGTTCTCAAACGAACACAGTGAATATGATTCAAGAAACTGGAATCCCCATGGGGGCGAAAAGGTTGCTTTGGCTGACAAGAATGACCGGTCTGACTACAGTCGAGACCAGAAGTTAAATGATAAAGAGATGAATCAGACATCCCTGATTGATAAGGGTTTGACAAAATCTTTGAGGATGGAGGATCGCAATGCGAGCAGGCTGCACGAAGGCAGGCCACAAAGGCATACAGAGAAAGGAACTGTTGTGGATTCAAAACCAGCCCATGTCAGGGGCAACTCAAGCAAAAGAGTTAATGACAGGGTGACAAGAAAACCATACACAGAGAAACGATCGCAGAAACATCCTTTAAGAGCAAAGGAACAAGAATCAAATTAAAAAATAGACCCAAATAACAACTCAGGCTAGGGTAAAAAGAAGTTGTTTCGGGAGGCTTTTAAATACAATGTTAATCTCTTGTACAATATTCAGTAGCCTGTTGCGAGAAAACCTCTGGGGTGTTCACTGTGTTGTGAATAGGTTTTGTCGATTCATCACGCTACTTTCCAGTAGCAAATGATAAAATCCAGTTGAAATTGCCACGTGTGTGGTCACATTATTCACAGGCAAAGAACTGTTTTGTTAAGCACTATTTGCGCTTGTATATTGTTTAAGTTTTGTTCCAGTTTTTTAGTTAGTGATTCTGAGAATAGTCAAGGTAATTCGGACTAGCATAAATTCTCCTTTCAGATTGGCTTCTCAAATGATAGTAACACATCACACGTGTGGTGGATCAAGTTGGCCTATCTCTTATTCAACAAATTTATTGCTGATATCTGAACTTTTTTACTCCCAAGAGAAGCCAGAATCAAAAATCGAGAACATCATAAATTCATTTTGGAAAGTATTGAAAAACAAACAGTACGATTAGGAGGTACTGCTGACAAGCTTTCGTTTGAAATGTCACACTGTGGGATTTCATCCACAGAATCAAAAGTAAGAACCACCTTGTACAGCATAATAAACAGTACCACAGGAAACTACTGCTCAGTAGCTTTCATTTGAATTGTCACGCTTTGGGATTTCATCCACAGACTCAAAAGTTAGAACCACCTTGTACAGCATAATAAACAGTACCACAGGAAAGTACTTCTCAGTAGCCGGCTTTCATTTGAATTGTCACACTTTAGGATTTCATCCACAGACTCAAAAGTTAGAACCACCTTGCACAGCATAATAAACAGTACCACAGGAAAGTACTGCTTAATAGCTTTTATTTGAATAGCCACACTTTAGGATTTCATTCACAGACTCAAAAGTTAGAACCACCTTGGTTTCTTTTAAGTTGGAACCAAATGCAGTGAGAGACAGAGAAGACCGGTTAAGCAACACAGTTTCTTTTTTTATTTCAATACGAGAAAATGTACTTTGGTGATGAAACTCGAACTGAAAAATAAAATTATGCTGATTGTGACATTTTCATCATCCAAATGTGTTTGTTCAATTTGTTTATACATGGAAGATTAAAGAGACCTTGCGTGTTTTGACGAACTTGTCGTGTTGTTGTTTGAATACTACTTTGTTTAATTACAGTTAAAGGGAGACTGCCCGCAGAAACAACGCTATTTTGCTTCTTAATTTCCATGTTATATCGCAAAATACCACCAAATATACATATACAACTATATTAGATAAAAAGATTCTGTAGAGCAAAACAGAAGCAGTAGTTTGGAGAAAACGTGCAGGATTACAAGGATGGAAGTGGATTACAGTTCATCAAATTTGATTTTGTGACAGGCTGTCAACAAATCAAAGTTTCCATTCTGGTGAAATTTTGAGGGGTATTAGCCGTTTTGTCTTTTTAGATCATTTTTGTAAAATGTCGAGCTTGGGCACACTATAAAATCTCGATGGTTTCGACTATTCCCGGAAGAATTAAACGAGATATTCCGTGGAAATTCGATAAAAATTTCAAACTGCCGGGTATCTTGTATCTTGTTTATTTTGTCTGTTGTATCTACAATAGACATTACGTTCAAAGATCGACCTATTTCTGACGTCGCTTTTTGGCTTCAACACGGCCATTATTAAGGTGGCTCCATATTGTTCAGCCCTCTCGTCTTTTGCATTCCATTACAGCTAGCCCGGTGGTGTGGCTAAAAACCTTTACTTGAAACCAGTAAATATTTTATCAGTCAACAAAGTGGTATCCAAATGACGTCATCATTCGTTGCCATGGCAAGGCGAAAATACGCTATTTTGGACCATTTGAGGCTAATTACTTATAAACTACACGGTGAAAGTTTTTGTTTTCGATATATTTTTCTTTAATCGACAAGAGAAACATTTTAACAATTTTTTTAAAAATTCTGTACATAGAGTTCAGAGCTACCTTAAATTTATATAAAAATGATATATCTCTGAATCCTATGTACAGATTTTTTTAAAAATTGGCACAAATGTTTTTTATGTTTATAAGACGAAAATATATAAAAATCAAAAAGTTTCACTGAGCAGTTTTGAAGTTATTAGCCTCAAAAAATTGAAAATGGGATCTTTATGGCCTCTTTTGACGTTGCCATGGTAACAAATGTTGATGTCGTAGCCACCTAAATTTGTTTATTGGTTAAGTGTTTACAAACCTGTACTAAACGTTTTCTCTTAATTTTACTGGTGTAGCTGTGATTGAATATCATAGATGTATCATGATGGGAATCTTTAAACTTAGGAGCCACCTTAAAGTAAGGTATTTTATGAAGCCCAATACCTGCCTTTGGGTTCAAAATATTTTTGCAGCCGTAGGCAACACAAGTCGTTGCCATATTCGCAGAGCAGAGCTATTTTCGCAGCAACGAGTCACTGGAAATCCTTGAGATGATAAAAATCCATCTCCTTGCGTGACGTCACTCGACCCAGACCTCGTACTTGGTAATGGAATAAAGTATGGCAACTTTTCATAACTTTGGCGGGCCATAAAAATTCGAGGCTTTAAGGAAAACCGAAAATTTTTGCGACATTTTGTTCAGAAAAATAGGAATATGTTTGTAACCAAAAAACGTTTTTGTGGGTTGAAAACCTATAACTCGCACACAATAGTTTGTTGTACTCCCTTGTCTGACGAGGTTTGCAAGCCTTGAAATAATAATAAAAACTTTATCTCTGTGTCAAGATAAAATATAGCAGTTACCCACTTAATAAGGACACCTATCTAAACTATCAAAACACTTCGCATGTGCGGTTTCTTTCTTTCCCATACGATACGACTCGGTCATTTGCATTTTGTATTATCTTGAAATCATCCAAAATCATTATCATATTGAATTAATAAATAGTGTTCTTCCATTACAACAAAGTACTTTGGAAATCTCGAGGAACAGAAAATTTGGTGGCAGATTTTCAGACATCAAACGCAATGAGGTTTGTTCGAGGGAAACATCGAAATCATGTGTGCATGAATTGCATGACTGTTACCCTTACAATAATCTCAAGCAATACAAATTTGTCTTCACTTTCTGGATGCTTTGGCAGGCGAATTTCATTCTTCCTTTCCATCAGATGAAAAGAAATTAGCAATGTTAAAAAAGAATAAAGTATAGAGCAAATGATCTCTCTGAAGTGCGGCCGCTCATAAAAATAAACTCCGTTATTTCACTACAAACACCTTTTCACCGAGTTATTTCAGTTTGGAATTTTAACCGCGTTAATAATAAAAAATAATCCAGTTGACATTTCACAACTATGCTGGCACAATTATTGATCAAGGAAATTTTCGTGTTCAAAAGACCCTTAAGTCTTGGCACACAGCAAATTGACAAAAACTGTTGCAGTTGAAAAGCGCAGCCCGAGCATTATCGTGGAAACTCGCGCGCCATACTCGCGCGGGTTTAAAGTGATGACGGATGAATCATATATGATTGCAGATTTCCGTGTTGAGAGGGGTGGTGTACATTTCAGTTATTTCGACAACAAGCAGTCGCTCTTTCTTTAAGCACTTTCTCGCTTGGTTACAAATCACTGAAGGAAAATATTTCATCCTGCTTAGCCGCAGCAAAGTTAGCGTTGTTTGACAGAAGTGCAGGTACGTGTAGAAACGCAATTTTCAACACATAAAGCAGTTAGGTTTGGTGTAAAAGCGCATCGATGAGTCGCGTGATTAGAAACTTAATCTGTATTTTGATTGTCTAGAACTTGCACACAACAGTTTGTTGATACCGTTGTATTGGCTTTGTCTGAAACGTTTTAGGAGGTTTGCAAACCTAAAAACACGTTGTGTCGACGGTTTCTTTGTTTCTTATTTACTTTCGCGTCCTGCAGATGCATGCAGTTTTGAGGAAAAGTCCCGACAAAACGATAGATTTGTATTTGATCTCAACTTCTGTCTTCCAGGAAAAGCCGCGAGAGCAGATTTAAGATTACGATCATATTGCATTATTAATTTTCATTATAAAAACGCACAGTACTTTAACCCAGCGAAGTCTCGGGCAACATGAAAAACACAGAGTTCAGAAATCTGAAGGCAGTTTTGATCGAGGACAATCGATACGATGAACAGACTACCACGACAAATGTAGGAGTTATAGCTGATTTTGATCCCAAATGAGCAGAGCAATATTTGGCTTCTATTTTGTATTTGAATTGCCTTCTCTGTTTTGCAATGTCCTAGTCAAGTACTTGATAAGTTTTGACAAGAAATATGTTAAATTTGAAGATGGAATTAGGAATGTTCTTTATAATGGCAAAGTGGAAAATCCCGAAATTTACATCTGCGTTTCAACTTTATCAAATCATAGGTTATGTCACGACACTTTGGCATGTCTTCTTCGGAAAAATGTTGGTAAAAACTCGTAAATGATTATGAATTATTCCTTGAACTATGCAACAGAATAATAGTGATACCTTTTTTCTTAATGATGCTTTTTTAAACCCATCATGCATGCAACGTTTGTCTCCACAGGTCATGCAAGTTAAGCAATGATATATTTATCAATCAAATTCAGCTTAATGTTCTATTTTGCAATTTCGCATTCGAAGTTTTTATTTCTGTCATTTTTTTAATATTTTCGGTTGATCCAAACCGTTCATTATTAATAAGGCCCGGTTCAAACGTCGAACTTCACATGTGCCGAACCTAATGCAAATGAGCAAGAACAATAGATTTTTCTCATTTGCATTAGGTTCGGCACATGTGAAGTTCGACGTTTGAACCGGGCCTAAGTGTTTCGCAAAGTTTTGAGTCTCCTTCCAAAGCGACAAAACTTTTGAATAGAGTGACTGACTACTTAGCGCGTTTCGCTTTGTTCTGAGGAATGTAACGAAAATAATACAAATTTCATCATTCCTTTAGAAATTCCTCAGTCTGTTTCCCTTACCCGTAAGGCTGGCCAATATTTGTGGAAATAACAGTAGAAGTAATTAAGCTACAAATGCATTATTCACAACAATACTAGTATTGCAAACGGTTAAATTAGCAGAATCGATTCAAGTTCATCCAAGGCCTTGCACGCGACAGTATGTCGCATCGTCTTTTTCTGACGGGCAATCGACTTGCGTGAACAGACAACCACGACAAATTGCGATATTGCAGGAGTTATAGCTGATTTTGATCCCAAATTAACAGAGCAATATTTGGCTTCTATTTTGCCTTCTCTGCAGCTCTGTTATGCAATGTACTAGTACGTATGTCCAGGATTGGCTTCTTCAGCAAAATTTACAATTTTTCGTTGAGGTTGACCCTGCAAATTTTACGATTTTTTGTTTCATATGGGAAGGCAACGATTTTTCGCTAGCGGGTTGCGAATTTTACAAAATTTGCGATTTTTCGCAGCCTCAACGATTTTTCGCGTTACTGCCGTTTAATCGTTAACTTTTGTCTTAGGTGTTAAAATGCTTAATTTTTGCCATACGTTACATTCCGTGCTCTTACGTTTGACAAATGCATGGTCGTTTTGCCCGCGGCGCAATCAAAACAGCTAATTCAGTGTAAAAAAGAACGAAAGCGAAGCTATTTTGTTTAAACGAGTAATCCCTTATCGCGAGACTGCGGGTCGTGTGCGAATTATGTATCTTTTGAAAGCTATTTATTATTTGCATACTGCCTGGGCAAGTTTGCGTGATAGTCAGTGTTTACCCTGTCGTGGTAAAATCGGTTGGTCCACGGATTGTGCAAATGGTAAGTTATACTTTTAAACGGGAAATTCCGTTCGAGATCGGCGTTTACCATTTGCCATTTGACCATCAGAAACGAGCTGAGTAGCCACGCTTACGAATCAATAGTATGATTGCGCAAGAACTTCCTCATTTCCGAGAGTCGGTGTACATTTCAATTATTTTAACCACCGTTAATCCGTCAATCAGTCCTCGCCTGGTATAAAGATTTCAGATTTTAGTTGCCGCAGCAAAATTCGCTATCGTTTGACAAAAGGATAGTGCAGGTAAAAACTCATAAGTTAACACAAAAGATAGTTGTAAGGGTGTAAAATCCAGTGTGAAACGCTCCGATGAATCGCGTGATTTAAATTAATCTATATTATGATTACCTAAAGCTCGTCCACAGCAGTTTGTAAAGCGTTTTGTTACCTGATTATAGATTGAGGAAGGATATTTTATCTGGTGGAAGTTGCAGCAAAATTCATCGTCGTTTGACAGAAGTGCAGGTAAGTACAAACGCAATATTCGACATTAGCTTGCCTAGAACTTGCAAGCAACAGTTTGTTGTGTCGCCTATGTCTAAAATGTTTGATCAGGTTTGTAACCAAGAAACACACTGAGCCGGCTATTTAAACGAAGATCTAACTTAAATGGCGGTTTAAGATTTTGTGGGTCATTTTAAGTAGATAAAAAATAAGTGTTCTGTTCTTGTAGGTTTCATAATTTCAATTTTTAACGAGAAAAGCAGGCTTTTATAAAGTAAAAGATATCGTATTCTACTGGGTTCTTGTATCTGATTGATTTGATAATCCTCGTTTGAGCGTGACAAGAGCGCTGCCCAGTTCAGTTTTGTACTTGCAGTAGTCGCTAAATTCAATGCACTGTGTAAGTTTTTGAAAAGCTGTTGTCCAACCTGATAACATTTGAATCACCGAAAGATCATACATACATTTTTCTTAGTGAAAATTCATATGGTCACGCTGTAGAAAGCCCACTTTAAGTTTCTGGTATCAGATGATTGCGCAAGAACTTCCTCTTTCCCGAGAGGCGGTGTACATTTCAATTATTCGCCAGACATTAAAAGCATTCGCTATACCTTTAAGCATTTTCTCGCCTGCTTATAAATTAAAACACAGATCTCACCTATTGGATGCCTCAGCAAAATCCACTGTCGTTTGGCACAAGTACAGTTAAGGTAAACACGCAATATTCAACAAAAGAGATAGTTGGTTAGGGTTTGAAACCTACCGATGAATCGCGTGATTTAGATTAACCTTTCTTACATGATTACTCAAAGCTTGCCCGCAGCAGTTTGTAAAGCTTTTTCTCGCCTGATTATAGACCGAGGAAAAAGATTTCAACTGGTGGTAGTTGCAGCAAAATTCATTGTCGTTTGACAGAAGTACAGGTAAGTACAAACGCATCATTCAAGACATCAGCTAGTAATTATTCTATGTTGCTTGCCAGTAGAACTTGCAAGCAACAGTTTGTTATGTCGCCTATGTCTGAAATGTAAGATGAGGTTTGTTTAAAGTAAATAAACGTTTAAATACAAGAATACAAGATCACAAGTTTCAGACGACCAATGCAGTTTTGATGAGTGCAGAAACATCTCGAAATCATTTACATCAACCACCACGAAATTCCAATGTATAAATTTTAGCTGTATATGATAACAACATAGCAAATTTTAAAGAGAATGTAGAATTTAGTGGCGAAAAATAGGAAAGACCCAGTTTCTGTCCGCGTCAAGTTAAACTTTATCAAATCATGGGTTATGTCAAGTTATTTTGCTTTTCCTTTTTTAACAAAAAGCTTGTTAAAAAATCCCATAAAATGATATGAATTATTTTTAAAATACGGATTAGAAGAAATAAACATGTATTCCATTCCGTTTAATACAACTGCGGCAACATTTGTCTGCATTAGGTCCAGAAACTTTAGCAAAGGTCTTATAAATGTTTTGAAAAACCTTTTGAGGTTTTTTGTCTTGTCTGTTTGTCTAGAAAATGTCGTGAATATTTCCCATAATAAGACCTGGAAAAGATTCTTCCTGTTTCAACAACTGGGGCAACATTTGTCTGCATTAGGTCCAGAAACTTTAGCAAAGGTCTTATAAATGTTTTGGAAAACCTTTTGAGGTTTTTTGTCTTGTCTGTTTGTCTTTAAAATGTCGTAAGGATATCCCAATAAAAGACCTGGAAAAGATTCTTCCTGTTTCGACAACTGGGGCAACATTTGTCTGCATTAGGTCCAGAAACAGACATCTTGGAATTTATTTTATTGTTATAGTATAGAATATTTTAAGTAAATTGTAATTGATATTTTAGAATTTTAGATCTCCATAGTGTCATTAATTAGTGGTTTTAACTGCTATATTTTTTATTGACACTTAAATAAAGTTATTATTACTATTATTGTTATTATTATTATTATTATTATTATTATTATTATAATTATTATTATTGTGAAACCTTAGCAAAGGTCTTGTAAATGTTTTAAAAGACTCTTTGAGGTTTTTTGTCTAGCCTGTTTGTCTAGAAAATGTCGTGAGTATTTCCCAAAATAAGACCTGGGAAAAATTGTTCCTGTTTCGAAAGGCTGATCACAACAAGCTAGAATAAGAAATTCAGTTAAGGTTTCTAAATCCTTAAACTAAGAAAGGTTCACTGGTTTCTTGGTTCCTATTTATACTTGCAGCTTGTCATGATGTTCGGTTTTTAATTTCGAACATATTCCCATGTAATTTCATTTTGTAGCCAGTAAGTCCACCTTTAGCCAAGGCATGCGAAGTCATTGTGTAATAAATTGTTAATAAGTTGTTAATAATTGTTAATAAGTTAATCAAAGTTAATCAAAACGGTCCATCCCTAAATTTCTGTTTTTAATCGTGATCAAATCATAGGCTATGTTATACGTTATTTTACAAAATAAAAAATGCCAATGGAGTTTTATTTCATTGATGCCCCACACAAGAAAGAAATATTTTTCACTTATATCATTCATATTCACATGCAAATCACATGCTTTTGTCTCCAGACAAAGTTCAAGTTAAGCAATTCAGAATGTTATACTTTTTTGGGGTGGGGTTCAGAGCTACCGTAACTTTTCGAAAATTAAAGGTGGCTCTGAACCCCACCTACAGAATTTTTTTAAACTTTGCCAAAAGTTGCATCTTATCCTACTGATCATAATTCGACAATAAAAAAATGGGGTTCACCGTGTCATTTTTGAGTTATTAACACTTAAAGCTAAAATTAAGGGTGTTTTCAGCACGTTATACTGTTGCTATAGTAACATATTGTGCCACAAAAATGATAACAGCGTGTTCACCAATCATTGGGCATTCGTTTGATATCATGATTGTAGCATCAACTGATAAAGGGTGGTTTTAATGACCCATCAAAATCTAAGTCTTGGAAAGTGCTGGAAACTGTTGGGAGCCACCTTCCATATTGTTTATCATACAGCAGATTATGTTTTTCAATAACATTTAGTTATAAGCTGCGAGATTTTAGTAGATACAAGATCACGATCATATCGTAATAGAAGTGTTCTTCCATTATTTATAAGGAATTACTTTAGAAATCTCGGTGAACAGAAAATTTGGAAGCGTCGTGTAACAGAAGTGCAGGTACGTGTAGAAACGCAGTTTTCAACACATAAAATAGTGAATGAATCGCATTATTCGAAACTTAATCTGTATTTTGATTGCCAACTTGCGCACAACAGTTTGTTGTATTGGCTTTGTCTGATTGCAAACCTCAAAACACTTTGTGCTGGCGGTTTCTTTGTTTCTCGTGTACTTTCTCAACCGGCTGATGCAGTCTTGAGGGAAAAGTCCCGACAAAACGATAGATCCCGATGATTTGATCTCAACTAATGTCTTCCAGGAAAAGCCGGGAGAGTAGATTTTAGATCACGGTCATATTGCATTATCAATTTTCACTATAAAAAAGCACAGCGAAATCTCGGGCACAGAGTTCAGAAATCTGAAGGCAGTTTTGATCGAGGACAATCGATTTGCGTGAACAGACTACCACGGCAAATGCGGAGTTATAGCTGATTTTGATCCCAAGTTAACAAAGCAACATTTGGCGGCTATTTTGTATTTGAATTGCCTTCTCTGGTTTGCAATGTCCTAGTCAAGTACTTGATAAGTTTTTGGAAGAAATATGTTAAATTTGAAGATGGAATTAGGAATGTTCTTAATGGCAAAAAAGTACAAAACCCCAAAATCAACGTCTACGTTTCAACTTTATCAAATCACAAGTTTCAGTCACAACACTTTGCTATGTCTTCTTCAGAAAAATGTTGGTTAAAACTCGTAAATGATTAAGAGTAATTCCCTGAACTATAGAACAGAATAATAGTGATACCTTTTTCTTCATTATGCTTTTTTAAAGCCATCATGCATGCAACTTTTGTCTCCTAACACAGGGCATGCAACTTAAGCAATGATATATTTATCAATCAAATTCAGCTTAATGTTCTATTTTGCAATTTTGCATGCGACGTTTTTATTTCTTTGTCATTTTTATTTTCGGTCGATCCAAACCATTCTTTTTTAATAAGTGTTTTACAATATTTGAAGTCCGCTTTCAAAGCGACAGAACTTTGAAATAGAGTGACTGACTACTTAGTGTGTCTCGCTTAGTTAGGAAAGTAACGAAAATTATTCAAAGTTCATCATTCGGCTAGAAACTCCTTTAGTTAGTCTGTTTCCCTTACTCGTAAGGCTGGCCAACCTTTGTGGACTGAAGTAACAATAGAAGTAATTAAAGCTGCAAATGTGTTATTCACCACAATACTATTACTGCAGAAGGTTAAATTAGCGTTTCGATGAATCGATTCAAGTTCATCCAAGGCCTTGCACGCGACATTTTGTTGCATCGGGTTTGTCCGACAGGATGTATTTAAGTTACAACCTTAAAAAAATATCGTTTTGCCTGAACTTCCTGTCTTATATGATGCAATTTGAAGTATAAGTCTGGAAATGATGACGGTCTCAGCGCTGACTTTCGTTCTCAAACTCATTTTAAATAATTCATTAATGAGGATAATTTCAGAATAACTTTGATTAGTGGCTGACCTGACGTATACTTTTCGTCCCTGCTAAGGGACTCTTCAGAGACCTCTCTTGCTTCGCAGACTCGTTGAGCATCACGCTCAAAGTCCCATTCGCAACCAGAATAATAACAGCAATCTCGCCTTATATCGCATAAGGTTCATAAGGATTGCCGACCACACTAAGTCGTGGGGTAAGTCATATGACAATGGACGTGTTGAGAATGATTTTGATTAGTGGCTATCATCATTTTGGTTGCGAATGGGTCTTTAAGCGTGATGCTCACTTGTTTGCGAAGCAAGACGGAGGTCTCTGATGAGTCACTTAAAGGTAAAAGTCCTGAATTAAATTAGTATGAATTCCACGAAAACTGGTGCATGATTTATAAACTTAATCTGCTTAATCCATACTATTGAAAACCTATAACTTCCACACAACAGTTTGTTGTATTGCCTTTGTCTGACATGTCTGATGAGGTTTGCAAACTTGCATGTGCGGTTTCTCTTTTTCCCATGCGATAAAAAAAGAATACAGCACGCCAAGAGTTGCGAGATCTACAAGATGTAAACACTGTTCTACCTCGACGATGGAGATATTACAGATATTAAGATCTTAAAATAATTGAAATTGAAGAAATGGGAGGCGGGAAAGCGTGGCCTGAGCATTATCGTGGAAACTCGCGCGCCATACTTGCGCGGGTTTGAAGTGATGACAGATGAATCATATATGATTACACATGTTACAATAATTGAAGTTATTCTCGTATGCTATGCTGATTGGTCAATTTTTATCGTCAATAAGAGTACAGACACATAACATTTTAATTTATGCAAGATGTCATCCTGTCAATTTTTTAGCCAATGAAATTTCTTTATTGTTTTTAGTTAGCCAATGAGAAAGCGAGAAAACTTATTGACAATGATTGCGTCAATTTGAATAAAACTCAGCCATTTGTCATGTTTACCTTGCGTTCACTCTTTATTTCATCCGTTTTTTTTACGATTTCGGCATTTTTGTTATTGTAAAAAACCAATCCACAGCACTTTGACAATGTTATGAGGAATTTTATCATCAATAAGAGGACAGACGCATAAAAAACTGACGTCAATTTGTTAAATAGTTTCCGTGTTGAGAGGGGCGGTGTACATTTCAGTTATTTCGTCAACAAGCAGTCGCTCTTTCTTTTAGTACTTTCTCGCTTGGTTATAAATCAGTGAAGGAAAAGATTTCACCCTGCGTAGCTGCAGCAAAGTTCAGCGTTGTTTGACAGAAGTGCAGGTACGCGTAGAAACGCAATTTTCAACACATAAAACAGTTAGGTTTGGTGTAAAAGCGTGTCGACGAATCGCTTGATTAGAAACAGTTAGTCTGTATTTTGATTGTCTAGAACTTGCACACAACAGTTTGTCTTTGTCTGAAAAGTTTTAGGTTTGCAAACTTTAAAACATGTTGTGTCGGCGGTTTCTTTGTTTCTCATTACTTTCTCATTCTGCTATGCATACAGTCTTTAGGGAAAAGTCCCGACAAAACGATAGATCCCAATGATTTGTATATGATCTCAACTTACAGGAAAAGCCGCGAGAGTAGATTTAAGATCAAGGTCATATTGCATTATTAATTTTCACTATATAAGAACAAAGTACATAGAGTAGACACGCTTACGAATCAATAGTATGATTGCGCAAGAACTTCCTCATTCCCGAGAGTCGGTGTACATTTCAATTATTTCAACCACCGTTAACGCGTTTAAAGCATTCCGTCGATCATTCCTCTTCTGGTTCGGGTAAAGGTTTCAGATTTTAGTTGCCGTAGCAAAATTCGCTATCGTTTGACAAAAGGATAGTACAGGTAAAATCTCATAATTTAACACAAAAGATAGTTGGTAAGGGTGTGTAATCCAGTGTGAAATGCTCCGATGAATCGCGTGATTTTAATTAATCACTCTTATGTTTACCTAAAGCTCGTCCACAGCAGTTTGTAAAGCGTTTTCTTACCTGATTATAGATTGAGGAAGGAGATTTCATCTGGTGGTAGTTGCAGTAAAATTCATCGTCGTTTGACGGAAGTACAGGTAAGTACAAACGTAATATTCAAGACATTAGCTAGAAACTATTCTATGTTGCTTGCCTAGAACTCCAAGCAACAGTTTGTTGCGAAGCCTATGTCTGAAATGTTTGATGAGGTTTGAAACCAGGAAACACACTGAGCCGTTTATTTAAACGAAGCTCTAACTTAGACCGCTGTTTAAGATTTTGTGGGTCACTTAAAGTAGAAATAAATAGTGTTCTATTCTTTTAGTTTCATAATTTCAATTTTTTACGAGAAACGCAGGTTTTTATGAAGTTAAAGATACCGTCCACTTCAAGGTTCTTGTATCGGATCCATTAGAAAATCCTTGCTTAAGCGTGAAAAGAGCACTTCCCAGTTCAGTTTTGTACTTACAGTAGTCACCAAATTCACTGCACTGTATAAGTTTTAAAAAAAGCTGTTGTCCAACCTGATAACATTTAAATCACCGAAGGATCATTTTAAATACTGATACATATATATTTCTTAGGGAAAATTAATATGGTGAATGTTTGTAATATTGTCACCCTCCTTACCGCATATAACTCCGCATGTGTTGTTTTCATTTAGCTCAGATTTTGAAGACAGTAACAGCGGCTAAAATGCAGACTTTGTAAGTCTTGTTAACCATAAAAGTGGAGTCTACTTCATGCAGTGGTGGTGTTTGTAATATTGCCACCCTCCTTACTGCATATAACTCCGGGTTGTTTTAATCTTGTGAAGGAATTTTAGCTCTGACAAGAAAGTCTTTGAGCGATTTTTCCTTTCGATAAGCAACAATAGGCGCGCTAGGAAATATTTGGGTGAGGTTCGCGTTGCCTTCTATGAGGTGCCAGTGTTTCATGAGAATCTTTTTAAGACTCGGTGAAGCCGGATTATAGGTTGTGACAAAAGGCAAAATGTTTTTGGATGTCTTAGGTTTAGGTTTTAAAGCCGCTTTTCTGGATGAGAACGTAATTTCAGCCAAAATGTTTTTAACGAGCTCCCGAGGGTAACCTCGGTGAATTAAACGGGTCTCGAAGTCCCGCTTGAGTGACTCGAATTTTGCTTTGACTGAGTTTGTTCTCAAAAGGCGCAATGTTTCTCCTTTAATAAAGCCCTTTTTAACACTGAAAGGGTGACGTGAGGAGAAATGCGTGTATTGAAAAGTTTCTGTTGGCTTAAAATGTGTTTCGACATCTAGTATTTTGCCTTCAGCGAAACGGGGGCCCTTTGAAAACTTCAGTGTCTAGGAAAACAATGCGTTCAGATGACCTTTCACATGTGAATTTAATGGTAGGGTGGAAACTGTTAGCGAATAGGACGAAATCTTTGATTTCGCTTTCGTTTATGGTCCACACTGAAAAAATGTCATCAATGAATCTTTTCCAGAGTATAGGCTTATAGGGGCTGGATGCGAGTAGTTGTCTTTCGATGTGGGCCATAAAGATGACTGCGAAAGCTACCGCCATTTTGGTGCCCATTGCTATACCGTGTGTCTGCAAATAGTGTTTGCCATTAAATTGGAATGAATTTTCTTTAAGGATCAGTCTCATGAGGTCCCCTAAAATCTGTGTAGGGATAGGTGGTTTTGACTGATAATGATCATCATAGTAGTGGCAAATGACATTTATCCCTTCTTCTCGCGGGATGTTGGTATAGAGTGAGCAGACATCCAGTGTAGCCAGTACGGCTTTGTCTGGAAGTGTTGTGTTTTCGATGAAGTTGACAAAATGCGTAGTGTCTTTAATGTAGGACTCTTGTTTTTGTGCGATAGGTTGTAAAAGTGAATCGACAAAACTAGAAATATGTTCAGTAGGTCCACCGGAACCAGAGACAATAGGCCGACCAACGGGAGACGGTTTATGAATTTTTGTCAGCGTATAAAACTCTGGTATTCTGGGTGGATATTGGCCTTTAAGACCACTTATAAGTTTCTGGTATCGCATGATTGCGCTAGAACTTCCTCATTTCCGAAAGGCGGTGTACATTTCAATTATTCGCCAGTCCTTCAAGGCATTTGCTATACCTTTGAGCAGTTTCTCGCCTGGTTATAAATTGAGAGCACAGATTTCACCTATTGGTTGCCGCAGCAAAATTTACTGTCGTTTGACATAAGTGCATTACAGGTAATTTTCAACAATATCAATATTCAACACAAAAGATAGTTGGTTAGGGTGTAAAACGTTCCGATGCATGAATCGCGTGATTTAGATTAACCTTACTTATATGATTACTCAAAGCTTGCCCACAGCAGTTTTTAAAGCTTTTTCTCGCCTGATTACAGATTGAGGAAAAAGATTTTAACTGGTGGTAGTTGCAGCAAAATTCATCGTCGTTTGACAGAAGTGCAGGTTAGTACAAACGCGATAAATTGAGGACATTAGCTAGTGAGTTAGGCTGCAAAATGTTCCGATAAATCGTATAATTATTATATGTTGCTTGCCTAGAACTTGCAAGCAACAGTTTGTTTTGTCGCTTTTGTCTGAAATGGTAGATGAGGCTTGCAACAGGGAAACACACTGAGTCGGTTATTTAAACGAAGCTCTAACTTAGACCGCGGTTTAAGATTTTGTGGGTCATTTTAAGTAGATAAAAAATATAAATGTTTTTCTTGTCTGTGCTATATGCCTCCTTGGCACTGTTTAAAGTAAATAAACGTTTGTAACTTAAAATTTTAAATTGAAGATGACAAAGGATTATCGAAACATGTTTTTTTTAAATCAAAACAGTTGTCGTTGCTTTGAAAATTATTACTTGCTTGATATGATCTAGACCTTTTGGAAATAAACGTTTAAATATAAGAATATAAGATCACGATCATATTGCATTATAAGTGTTCATTCATTATAAGAAGACATGAAGACAAGTTTTAGACGGCCAATGCAGTTTTGACGAGTGTACAAACATCTCGGAATCATTTACATCAACCACCACGTAATCCAATATGATTACAACAGAGCAAATTTGCAGAGATGAAATTTTGAAGAGAATGTAGAAATTAAGGGCCAAAAATGGGAAAGTCCCGGTTTCTGTCTCCGTCAAGTTAAACTTTATCAAATCACGGGTTTATGTCAAGTTATTTTACCTTTCCTTCTTTAACAAAAAGCTTGTTAAAAAATAAAATGATATGAATTATTTCTGAACTACAGATAAGAAGAAATAAACATGTATGCCATTCCGCTTATTACAACTGCGGCAACATTTGTCTGCATTAGGTCCTGAAATGTTAGCAAAGATCTTGTAAATGTTTTAAAAGACTTCAGTCTTGCTTTTTTGTCTTGCCTGTTTGTCTTTAAAATTTCGTGAGGATCTCCCAAAATAAGACCTGGAAAAGATTCTCCCTGTTTCAACAACTAGGGCAACATTTGTCTGCATTAGGTCCAGAAACCTTAGCAATGTAAATGTTTTAAAAAACTTTTCGAGGTTGTTTGTCTTGCCTGTTTGTCTAGAAAATGCCGTGAGGATTTCCCAAAATAAGATCTTGAAAAGATTCTTCCCGTTTCGAAAGGTCGATCACGACAAGCTAAAAAAGACAATTCAGTTAAATGTTTCGAATTCCTCAAACTAAAAAAGGTTTACTGGTTTCGTGGTTCTTATTTATACTTGCAGCTTGCCATGATGTTCTGTTTTTAATTTCGAACATTTTCCCATGTAATTTCATTTTGTAGCCAGTAAGTCCACCTCTAGCCAGTCCACCTTTAGCCAAAGCATGCGATGTCGTTGTGTCACACTTGCCATGGACTAGTTAAGTACTTGATACATCTTGGAAAGAAACGTTTCAATCTTGATGACATAACACGAATTGTTAATCAGTTTATCAAAACGGTCAATCCCTAAATTTCTGTTTTTAACCGTCAACAAATCATAGGCTATGTTATACGTTATTTTGTCGTTATTACTAATTCTTTACAAAATAAAAAATGCCAATGGAGTTTTATTTCATTGATGCCCCACACAAGAAAGAAATATTTTTCACTTATATCATTCATATTCACATGCAAATCACATGCTTTTGTCTCCAGACAAAGTTCAAGTTAAGCAATTCAGAATGTCATACTTGTCTGCGACAGCTTGACTTTTCGTCCATGTTTGTTTCATATCATGCTCTAGTGTCCTAGTCACGCAAAGTTAACAAAGTCAATTAATCAACCAATCAATCAATCAATCGAATGCTATGTCATAGTGTCTTATGAGGAGCAGGAGCCCTAAAAAAACCCTTCTGGCCGGGCTTTACGGAGAGAGCCCAGTTTCAATGCTGATGCTACATTTGAAAATATATGGCTATTTTATATAATAAAAAATGTGCAATGTTCATATAAATTTTAACTGATCAATGAGTTGATTGAGGTGGAGATTTTGTTTTTGATACTTATTATTTATACACATAGTGATCTGAGAGTTTAAAATTTTTGTTGCGGGAAGGTTGTCCCAAGTCTGGCATCCTTATTATTTGATAGCCGATATTTTATAATTTGTACAAGCATAGTCTGTGGATTATAGATGAGGATCTCTCATAATGTAAATTATTGTCACTTAATGTTTTAAATTTGTTTTTTGCGAATGGGTTGCGGTGATTCCAGCGATAACAATAACTAATTTATTGTAAAGGAATAAAAACAACAATGAGCTGTAAGATTTTTTGCATTTGGACTCCTTTGATGCACAAACCAAATTTCTATTAAACGTGACATAAATACGCATTATTTAAAATAGGAGAGAAATGGACACTTTTCATTTATGCGCTACAGGTCAACTTTCATATGTCGTCAGTGGATCTGTTCCTCGAGTGAAAATTTATCCCTGTGTTTTTCTGCTAAACAGTGTATGAAGACCTTAATTATCACACATATTATATAGCGGATTACGGTATTTTAAAGTACATCGAGCCGTGTTTACCGTACGTTGCGATTGCGTTAACTATTGTAAATGTCATTAATGAAGATTGGAAATAGGAGCTGTCCTAAAACCGAACCCGAGTGGGACTTCGAATATTATTGTATCCTTATTTGAGAGGTACGGTAATTTTTAAATGTTATTATTTGGCTTCTATTGCTATTAAACTAAAGGAACAAAATATTCAGTTTAAGGTTTAGAAATCCTTCAACTGAACAAGGTATAGTATTTGTTTTGGGATCTGTTCTTTTTTCTCAAAACGGACAAAGCATAACCCTGCTGTTCCATTACAAAAAAACTTAAAACAAACAAATAAACAATTAAATATATTTTTTGTTCTATTCTTTTAGATTTCATAATTTCAATTTTCAACGAGAAAAGCAGGTTTTTATGAAGTAAAAGATATCGTCCACTTCAGGGTTCTTGTATCTGATTGATTTGAAAATCCTCGCTCGAGCGTGACAAGAGCGCTGCCCAGTTCAGTTTTGTACTTACAGTACTAGTAGTCATCAAATTCATTGTTATAGAAAAGCTGTTGTTTAACCTAATAAAATTTGAACCACCGAAAGATCATTTTAAATACTGATACATACATCTTTCTTAGTGAAAATTAATGCGGTCACACTGTAAGCCCAATTATAAGTTTCCGGTATCACATGATTGCGCAAGAGCTTCCTCATTCCCGAGAGGCGGTGTACATTTCAATTTATATTCGCCAACCGTTCATAGCATTCGCTATACCTTTGAGCATTTTCTCGCCCGGTTATAAATTTAGAGCACAGATTTCACCTATTGGTGGCCGCAGCAAAATTCACTGTCGTTTGAGACAAGTGCAGTACAGGTAAACACGCAATATTCAACACAAAAGGTAGTTGGTTAGGGTGTGAAACGTTCCGATGAATCGCGTGATTCAGATTAATCTTTCTTATGATTACTCAAAGCTTGCCCACAGCAGTTTTTAAAGCTTTTCCTCGCCTGATTATAGATTAAGGAAAAAGATTTCAACTGGTGGTAGTTGCAGCAAAATTCGTCGTCGTTTGACAGAAGTGCAGGTAAGTACAGATGCCGCCGTGATAAATAATACGTTAGCTAGTGAGTTAGGTTGCAAAACGTTTGGATGAATCGTGTAATTATTCTATGTTGCTTGCCTAGAACTTGTAAGCAACAGTTTGTTGTGTCGCCTTGGTCTGAAATGTTTGATGAGGTTTGCAACCAGGAAAGACACTGAGCCGGTTATTTAAAAGAAGCTCTAACTTAGACCGCGGTTTAAGATTTTGTGGGTCGTTTTAAGTAGAAAAAATAGTATTCTATTCTTTTAGTTTCATAATTTCATTTTTTTTTACGGGAAACGCAGGTTTTTATGAAATCAAAGATATCGTCCATTGCAGGGTTCTTGTATCTGATTGATTTGAAAATCCTCGCTCGAGCGTGACAAGAGCGCTGCCCAGTTCAGTTTGTACTTACAGCTTGCTTACAGTAGTCGGCACATTCATTGCACTGTATAAGTTTTAGAAAAGCTGTTGTCTAACCTGATAACATTTAAATCACCGAAAGATCATTTTAAATACTGATACATATATCTTTCGAAGTGAAAAGTAATGCGGTCACGCTGTAAGCCCAATTATAAGTTTCTGGTATCACATAATTGCGCAAGAACTTCCTCATTCTCGAGAGGCGGTGTGCATTTCAATTATTCGCCAGCCGTTCAAAGCATTCGCTATACTCTTGTGCATTTTCTCGCCTGGTTATAAATTGAGAGCACAGATTTCACCTATTGTTTGCTGCAGCAAAATTTACTGTCGTTTCACACATGTGCATTATTGGTAATATTCGACAATATCAATATTCAACAAAAAAGATAGTTGGTTAGGGTGTGAAACGTTCCGATGAATCGCGTGATTTAGATCAACCTCTCTTATGATTACCTAAAGCTAAGGTCATGATGTTCTGTTTTTAATTTCGAATATTTTCCCATGTAATTTCATTTTGTAGCCAGTAAGTCCACCTTTAGCCAAGGCATACGATGTCATTGTGTTACACTAGCCATGGACTAGCCAAGTACTTGATACATCTTAGAAACTAGAAACGTTTCAATCTTGATGTCATAATACGAATTGTTAATCAATTAATCAAAACTGTCAATCCCTAAATTTCTGTTTTTAACCGTCATCAAATTATAGGCTATGTTATACGTTATTTTGCCGTTATTACTAATTCTTCACAAAATAAAAAATGCCAGTGAAGTTTTATTTCATTGATGTCCCACACAAGAAAGAAATATTTTCCCCTTTATACATCATTCATGTTCACATGCAAATCACATGCTTTTGTCTCCAGACAAAGTTCAAGTCAAGCAATTCAGAATGTCATACTTGTCTGCGACAGCTTGAATTTTCGTCCATGTTTGTTTCATATCATGCTCTAGTGTCCTAGTCACGCAAAGTTAACAAAGTCAATCAATCAATCAAATGTTATGTCAAAGTGTCTTTTGAGGAGCAGGTGCCCTAAAAAACCCTTCTGGCTGGGCTTTACGGAGAGAGCCCCAGTTACAATGCTAAAGTTACATTTGAAAATATATGGCTATATATAATCAAAAATGTACAATGTTCATATTGAATTTTAACTGATCAATGAAGTTGATTGAGGTGGAGATATATTTTTTGATACTACTTATTAAAACACATAGTGATCTAGAGTTTAATTTCTTTTTTTTTGAAAGGTTGTTCCAAGTCTGGCATCCTTATTATTTGATAGCCAATATTTTGTTTTATAATATGTACAAGCATTTAGTCTGTGGATTATAGATGAGGATCTATGAGAAAAGCAGGTTTTTATGAAGTAAAAGATATCGTCCACTTCAGGGTTCTTGTATTTGATTGATTTGAAAATCCTCGCTCAAGCGTGACAAAAATGCTGCTCAGTTCAGTTTTGTACTTACAGTAGTCGCCAAATTCACTGCACTGTATAAGTTTTAAAAAAGCTGTTGTCCAACCTGATAAAATGATCATTTTAAATACTGATACATATATCTTTCTTAGTGAAAATGAACATGGTCACGCTTTAAGCGCACTTATAAGTTTCTGGTATCACATGATTGCGCAAAAACTTCCTCATTCCCGAGAGGCGGTGTACATTTCAATTATTCGCCAGCCCTTCAAGGCATTTGCTATACATTTGAGCAGTATCTCGCCTGGTGATTTAGATCAACCTCTCTTATGATTACCTAAAGCTTGGCCACAGTAGTTTGTAAAGCTTTTTCTCGCCTGATTATAGATTGAGGGAAAATATTTCAACTGGTGGTAGTTGCAGCGAAATTCATCGTCGTTTGACAGAAGTGCAGGTTAGTACAAACGCAATAAATTGAGGACATTAGCTGGTGAGTTAGGCTGCAAAACGTTTCGAGAAATGGTATAATATTTATTATTAAATGTTGCTTGCCTAGAACTTGCAAGCAACAGTTTGTTGTGTCGCCTTTGTCTGAAATGTTGGATGAGGTTTGCAACCAAGAAACACACTGAGCCGGTTATTTAAACGAAGCTCTAACTTAGACAGCGGTTTAAGATTTTGTGGGTCGTTTTAAGTAGATAACAAAAGTGTCAATGTTTTTCTAGTCTGTGCTATTTGCCTTCTGGGCACTGTTTAAAGTAAATAAACGTTTAACTATGGGATAAGATCACGACCATATTGCATTATAAGTGTTCATTCATTTTAAGAAGACATGAACACAAGTTTTAGACGACCAATGCAGTTTTGATGAGTGCAGAAACATCTCGGAATCATTTACATCAACCACCACGAAATTTCAATGTATAAATTTTAGCTGTATATGATCACAACATAGCAAATTTGAAGATGAAATTTTCAAGAGAATGTAGAATTTAGTGCCAGTTTCTGTCTGCGTCAAATTAAAATTTATCAAATCATGGGTTATGTTAAGTTATTTTGCTTTTCCTTCTTTATCAGAAAACTTGTAAAAAAATCGTATAAAATGATTATGAATTATTTTTAAAATACGGATCAGAAGAAGTAAACATGTGTTCCATTCCGCTTAATACAACTGCGGCAACATTTGTCTACATTAGGTCCAGAAACCTTAGCAACAAAGGTCTTGTAAATGTTTTGAAAGGCTTTTGGAGGTTTTTTGTCTTGCCTGTTTGTCCAGAAAATATCGTGAGGATTTCCCAAAAAAAAAAATTGGAAAAGATTCTTCTTGTTTCGAAAGGCTGAACACCACAAGCTAGAATAGGAAAATGAAGTTAAAGGTTTTGAAATCCTTAAACTAAAAAAGATTAACTGGTTTCGTGGTTCCTATTTATACTTGCAGCTTGTGATGATGTTCTATTTTTTAATTTTGAACATTTTCCTATGTCATTTCATTTTGTAGTTAGTAAGTCCACCTTTAGTTTTCCAGGAATTCTTGAAAATTCTTAGTAGGAATTCTGAAGTAAGACATGTCGCGCTTTGTGATAAATGGATGCTGATCTTCACAGGAAGATTCCATCGCTTTCAGCTCTCTAACCGCCACTTCAAAGTCTTTTTAATTTTTTACGGCTCACTGTAAGACCAATTATAGTGAATGTGACACTGTGATGAAATAAAGATTGTAGTAGTAGTAGTAGTAGTAGTAGTAGTAGTAGTAGTAGTAGTAGTAGTAGTAGTAGTAGTAAAGGCATACAAATCGTCTTAAGGACTTTTTCTTTCCATTTCGAAGTCTTGAAAGGGGTGTTTACAATTTGGTAATGGAAAATGAACGTCTGAAAAATTGAAGTGTAGAGTACAGAAGTGGCCATATTTGTTTGAAATCTTATAGTCTTCTAGGTTCTCTCTAGTCCCCCCTAAAACACAGACATGTGTGCAGTAGACGGATTCTGATTGGTTTAACCTTCCTGGAGCCTTTTATAGCAATAGGTGGCAAAAATAACTTTCTAGAGGAGGCAGGGGCGAGTTCGCCTACACTAAAATATGCGTGCATAAATTTACATGCACAAATGTGACAAAAACACGAAGAAACGCATCCCATTTTATACCTCATGCGCTTACTGTGCTTGAGAAATGAGAGGGTAAATACGAGAAGATTATTTTTAGGCAATTTTCGGGGTCTTCACTTTAATAGAAAATACAACAGAATACATAAGTATAAAGCCGTTCGGGTTGGGGGCGGGGGGAGGAGGAAGGGGCAGTCCCGATTATTTTAACACATATGATGCCATCATCTGTCGTCTTTACTGACTTTAATTAAGTATTTGGGCAACCCTTCCGCTCCGCTTAAAAACAAGACCAGTATCTTGGGTTAAAATCCATTACTGGCGTAAGCTCTTTCGGCAAGACCAATTATAAGTTGTAAAGCCGGTCTCAGGTAAAAAAGGCATACGTAAGTGATTACCACATACGGAATGAGCGTTCTTCAGACGTCATGGTGCCCTAGACCAAGCATGTTTATAATCGAGCCATGAGGCTTGGACTGCGATAAAAAAAAAACAGTTTATAGTCCGTCATTTGGAAAGTATGATTAAGGCTTTGAAGGAATCGTTTTCTCGTTCCTCCAGTTTGGGCCTGCCATTTTGTCGAGAGTCGAGGTGGCTTTCTATTAAGTCGGTGCATTGCAGTGAATCAAAGAGCTGGGAAATACCTCTTGAATCGACACACATTTCTGAACGCAACAGAAAACGATCATCATCGTGCTTCTTATTGAGAGCCTTTTTTTCCATTAGATATTCTTTCATATTTTTTAACCTACATCCGGCGGTCATGCAATTGCGCAATGAGATTTTGCATTCCATATTAGAGCTTAACAGTCCAACCATCCTTCTTTTTTGCAGTAACGAATGGTATCTTGGGATCACTGTTTGCCTTCATTTTGCCAGGTGCCAAATAGAATGAATATAGTAATGACGTTTGTACATGTTACATGGTTTGACACTCCAAATTCATGCAAATTGAACTGACAAAAGTCACGCATTGTCGATTTCAAAGTACATTAACAACGTCCCATATTAAAAGCTAAACTGATTTATCATTAAGTTTCGTTATCTAAACCACAAAATGCTTTCTGACAGTATATCTGTGTTTTTAAATGAAAAAAAATTAAATAAAGCTAGAAATGTTTCTTGTCACCGGACTAACTTTTTAAGACAATCTAATTTGCATAATATTCACCATATTCACCGATGATCGGGACTTAATAATTAGCTTGTTATAGCCATTAAACAGTTCAAAACGTTTATTTGTGTGTTCTCTACTGTATTTATGACTAAAAATCGTGAAATATAAATATATAGAACGCCTATATTTAAAGCACTCTGAATTGTCCAACGACTTAATTTGCATAATGTGCGTTTTATATTGGCAAAGCACGAAAAGTTTAATGTCGCTGTGTTAAAGGAAGACAAAAAGTGCAAAGTATTTTTGTATTTCTATGCTAACTGACATATGTTTAGCAGAATTCAATAGAAATTTTAAGCGTTTCAGTCTGGACTTGGGAAATAAAAGTCAGCGAAGACAGGATACTTTCGCATGTTTTCCAAATGCATTCAAGTGGGTGCTAATGTATTAATTTTATTGAATCTCCAATTTAAACCATATCAAAATTAACTTGCGTCTCACACCTTTCAAGGAACACTTAACTTAGGAATAATAATAATTTCTTGCTGCGTTTGGTGGTTTCCAAGCAGCGAGCTCGTCAATTTAAGCAATTTTCGATTCTGGCCAAGCGCAAGTTTAGGCCTTTTGCCGCTTTGACTGTTACGAGCTCTAAAAAAATAAAAATTAACAGTTGTGTAACGTATTTCCAAAAACTAAAGTCGTTTCATTTACTTATGACCCAAGATAGTTTACTGGGCAAAGTTTGAGGGAAATCGTTTTTCTGACATGAAATGCAGTGGACCGCTTTTACAGACACTGATCTAAAAAGTCAAAACCAATAAAGAATGCTAAAAAGGCATACAAATGCAAAAGTCATGACGAAAAACGATTTTTTTTAATTAAAAGTAAAAAAATAAAAATTTTGAAAAACACGGAGAACATAACTTCAAGAGCAGTAAAGCCATGACTTTCTGACACAAGACGGCACTAAAGAGCATAACATAATTAGTAATACACAGACGCCGTCTTGGATCCGCCTTCTTGGATTCGTCCAAAATCTCATAAAACCGTCCAAATTTACTCAAAATTAACCAAAACCAATAAAGAAACGATAAATGGCTTTTTTATTTTTATGTAAAAATGGAAATTTCAAAAAAAAGCATGGCTGTCAAAATCTTGTTGCCATGGAAACATTAAGTCACGTGATCAATAAAATGTCATCATATTTTTGCCAGATACATTTAAGGAATATTCACGTAGTTTGAGTGCGTTTGGTTTCATATTTAAAATGTTATGAATGTTGAAAATCAGTGTGGGAATTTTGTGCCCCCCCCCCCCCCCCCCAGGCTAAATGGGGTTAATGGCCTATAGCGACGTAAGACGGACACCAGGGGCCTATCTAATGTTTAATGATCTGATTAATAGTGTGCTTGGGGTGCTGAAAGTTGTTTGATATCACGTTGTTTGTACAGTGTTTAGCACTTTACGATATATTATGATATTTTATGACGTTTGTTGTTGTTATAGAATGGTACTTTTATCTATGATTTCTGTTTCATTAGTTTGCAGTTTCCTTGAGGAAAGGTACCGGTGATAAAAGGAACGGATTACGAGAAGTTTAATTAATGACATGAATGAGAGCCGAAATACAGCCCAAACATATTACCGACAGGGACGCTGGCCTGACAGCATAAAGTACGCTAAGCAGTGGCTGAGTTTCGCCAAGGGAAATCAAACAGAAGAAGTAGCAGCGTACGATATTCTTGCCAACTCCTATAACAAGATTGCAGAATGGAAAGAGAGCATAAAAAACGGCAACCACGAGCTAAGGATTGCCATAGATTTGGGAGATAAGGAATTGGAAGCACAAGCGTGCGCTATTCTTTCCAGTTCGTATTACCGAGATAATAACTACGAACAAAGTATAGAGCACTGCAATCAAATTCTGGGTATTCCTGAGGGAAATAAACAAAGGAAATGGGACGTGCAAGCGTACAATAATCTAGCCTTGGCGTCTTACATTCTTCAAGAGGATGTTGAAGACCCTGACTATAACGAAAGCATAAAATATGGCGAACTACAGCTAAAAGCTGCCAAAGAATTGGGCGATAGGGAAGGAGAAAAGAATGCATACTTAAATCTAATGAACTCGTATACTAAAAGTGGAGATATAAAAAAAGCTGTCGAGTATTCACAACTCCATCGAAGAACCGTGCAAGATCAGTCGCAATCAAAAGCCGCAGCCGCGGAAGGATCTCCAAATTATAGTTCAGGTAAAGAGATCCCAATCTGACCATTCCTTTTCAAAACTTTCTGTTCGGCCTGATTTGTAAAAAAAAATCCAGCAAAATTCTGAGAAAAGAAAAACAAACAACTGATCACTGGGTTTATGTTTCTGAATACTAATTTACGTGGAGACTGTTTCACTTTTACTTTTGTTTGGAAGGGAGGGGGACGGGGGAGGAAGATATTTGAGGGAATTTTAGGTCTAAAAGTTACGTTCGGCCTACAATGTATGGCGTTTTGTCTATGAAAAATTAGAACATTTTTAAATGGTATTAGTCGATATAGAACAGAAGAAAAGTTACTTTTTCGAACGGTTTTACATGAAGTTAATAAAATTTGTTATTAGGATGTATAAACCGGGTCATGTTACGGGCGCTGTCGCGACTGTTGCACGCTGGTTGTTGATTTTGTTTCTACGGTAAACGATCACTGTTGTGTCATATAATCAATTTTAAAAGGTCAATCATTTCCAGGAAATTTTTTAGCAGCTATCCAAAATTAACATTAAGAGTGCTTGATTTCTGTTTCTATCGGCTTTATAAGTTATAAATTATTACAATGTATTCATTTCATAAACGCGAATAATTTTAGTTATCTTTTGTACTTTTAGAAAGTCCCCAAGACGGTGAACATGAAAAGGAATTGGCAGAAAGAGGCTTAACAGAGCGGTCAAATTCAGGCGATTTCAAAGAAATCGAAGAAGGGGAAACCGATGAAGCCCAAGGAAGACTTCCAAATGGCAGTAGTTCAGGTACCAAGACCACAACCCTTTTTTGGAAGGGTTAGGGACGGGGAAGGGTGTTATTTGAGGGAATTTTATGTCTTAAAGTTAATTCGGCCTACAATGTTTGGCATTTTGCCTCTGACAAATTAGCAAATTTTTAAATGGTATTAGTCGATATACAACATAAGAAAAGCTAATTTTTCGAACGATTTTACATGAAGTTAACAAAATTAGTTTTTAGGATGTATAAACCGGGTCATGTAACGGGCGCTGTCGCAACTGTTGCACGCTTGTTGTTGATTTTGTTTCTAAGGTGAACGAGCATTGCTGTGTCATATAATCAATTTTAAAAGGTCAATCATTGCCAGGAAATTTTTTAGCAGCTATCCAAAATTAACATTAACCCTATTCAGACTGGGGGGGGGGGGGGGCTTTTCGAACCCCCCCTCCAGTAAAATTGTGATAACTCTTACACCGAAACAGCTATGAGGCTGAAATTTTCTGACTTTTCCTAGAATTTATCTAGAGACATTTTGGTATCCATAATATGTCAGTGTGATTAACCATGTTGCCATGGCAACCGGTTTTTGACACATAGGTTTTCAAAATATTAAAATATGGTGAATTTTTTATTTTAAGATCTTGTTCTTTGACTTATAGTGCATTTTCTTGTTATAATAGTTTTTTCTTGGGACTAGTTCTTGAAAGACATCAAAAATTTTTAACATCAAACATTTGGGGGGGAGGGGTAGGCAAATTTTTGCTCTCTTTTACTTATAGAGAAAAATTTTGTACTGTTTATTATATAACGCTTCTAAGTTCATTGTTTGGATAATAGACATTAGTTTGATACGTGTTTCATACATTCTGATCCTTTTCTCTTTTAGATATTTTTTAAATTTTAATTTAAACGAAAAAAAAAGGAAATCCAAGATGGTGGATCCAAGATGGCGGATCCAAGATGGCGGACAATAATTTCAAAATTATAGTTTTATCGCCTTTGTTTTGCTTTTTCTCGCTTTACAAGTGTGTCCTTGTTTGTATTTATTATGTTTTAATATTAAGGAGATGATTTTACAGTTATATTTTATATTTTAAGTATCTGAATGGAAAAATATCAAAGAAACGTCAGAAAAACAAAAATGACGTCATTGTGACGTCATAATTGTGTGTGGCAGGTCAAAATTGGGTGTGAGGTTTCCTTGTATGGAGATGAACATTGTGTGAAAATTTCATGGTCCTAGCCTTACTGGTTCCAGAGATATGAAGGGGGGTCCGAGGAGCCCCCCCCCCCCCCAGTCACAGATTTGCCTAAAAAAGCCCAGTCTGAATAGGGTTAAGAGTGCTTGATATCTGTTTCTATTGGCTTTATAAGTTATAAATTATTATAATGTATGAATTTCATAAACGCGAATAATTTAAGTTATCTTTTGTACTTTTAGAAAGTCTCCAAGACGGTGAACATGAAAAGGAATTGGCAGAAAGAGGCTTAACAGAGCGGTCAAATTCAGGCGATTTCAATGAAATCGAAGAAGGGGAAACCGATGAAGCCCAAGGAAGACTTCCAAATGGCAGTAGTTCAGGTACCAAGACCACAACCCTTTTTTGGAAGGGTTAGGGACGGGGAAGGGTGTTATTTGAGGGAATTTTATGTCTTAAAGTTAAGTTCGGCCTACAATGTTTGGCGTTTTGCCTCTGACAAATTAGCAAATTTTTAAATGGTATTAGTCGATATACAACATAAGAAAAGCTAATTTTTCGAACTGTTTTACATGAAGTTAACAAAATTTGTTTTTAGGATGTACAAAACGGGTCATGTAACGGGCGCTGTCGGGACTATTGCACGCTTGTTGTTGATTTTGTTTCTAAGGTGAACGAGCACTGTTGCGTCATATAATCAATTTTAAAAGGTCAATCACTGTCAGGAAATTGTTTAGCAGCTATCCAAAATTAACATTAAGAGTGCTTGATTTCTGTTTCTATCAGCATTGTAAGTTATAAATTATTAATTTCATAAACGCGAATAATTTAAGTTATCTTTTGTACTTTTAGAAAGTCCCCAAGACGGTGAACATGAAAAAAAACGGTCAAATTCAGGCGATTTCCAAGAAATCAATGAAGGGGAAACCAATGAAGCCCGAGAAAGACTTCCAAGTGGCAGTAGTTCAGGTAACAAGATCACAACCTGGCCGGCAAATATTGTAAGTCTTGGTAATAGTACCCGGGAGGACCCTTAATAAGTTAAAGAGTGACCTTCGTGACAAATAAAGGAAATCTATTGCTATTCTACTGCTTCCTAATAAACCAGGCACCAGTTCAATGAAATGTTCGTAGTGTTGGAAAGCAGAGAAGTCAGAGAAGATAACTGACGTATGACTCGCATATTAATTTTTTTTAAGGCCTCATATATGTTTGAATATTTATTTTATAATGATCTCTGTTACAAACACATTTGGTCTCTTTCTGGACTAGACGTTTTGTAATGTCAGCTTAAATAAATGTTTATTGAAAATGTAAACATTTCAATGGTACTTACCTTTGATGTATTAAGCAATACGTTTTGATAGGCGACAGTACGCTTTCTCGTAACAATGGTTGAGTTGGGGACATGCATATCATGCACACATGTATGACATTTTCCTTTCAAAGAGGGTAAGGGGAAAAGCTATCTAAGTATGTAATGTCAGGCCAAGATGTGACGGGATAGATTTACTACGTTCTTTCGACTTGTATTCGACTGGTGTCCAAATGGTACATTTACTAATAATAAGTTTAATTTTGTTAAAGTGATCAGGAGTTTTTGCGCTGTTTAACCCTTTCACATCCAGAGACAATTATGGAGACATGTAATGTTGTTCTAACTTTTGAGTCTGTCGAAAAAAAGCCTATGGTGTGCATCAAAATTGAAATGAAACCTCTTTGGTAGTACTTTTGCATGATACCATTTGTTTTTCAATATTTCATACACTGAAATTTGGAAATGTTTTTTTTTTTTTTAATTTTGATTGTTGGCACTCTTGGGAGTTAATTGTAAGGTTTACTTTTCTGTAGTTCCAAGCGAAGTTGAAGCACGGGGACAAGGAGCAAATGTTGCCTCTGAAAATGAATTAAACACTACGAAAGTTAAGGTGCGCCGTACTCGAATAATATTGATTGGTCAAGATCAAGCTGGCAAGACGAGTTTGAAGAAGTCTTTGTTTGGTCTCCCATTTGAATCAGAAGAGGAGAGTAGGAAGGAATCAAAGGAATCAAAAGGAAAAGGAATCAAAGGTGACCCAACAATATTCGATGTTGAAGTTAAGCAAGTCAAGAACTGGCCACTCTCTGATGATGCAAGGATTACAGCTGAAGAAGTTCAAGAAGAAGAACCTAAGGAGATAAAAATGAATGCGGTTAGTATACCCTGCAAGGATAACGCACTATATAAATTCATACTCTGAGATACTATTGCCTGCTTTTTTGATGAATATGAATATATGAAAATCATCTATGTGAACTGCGAATAAACATGAGTGAAATTTGTGATCCTCACAGTGTGCTACCAACCTTAAACAGTTGAAAAGCAACCTGAAAAAAAATTTAGGCTTAACGGGATTCGAACCCAAGACCTGGCGATACCGGTGCAATACCAAAATATAGTCATGGTGCTTTTAAGATACCGTATTTTCGCGATTTAACGCCGGGTTGTATATTTAAAACTCGACCTGGCAGACCTAGCGTTTATTTGAACTCAGCGTTTATTCGAGGCCTGGCGTTTATTAAATAGGCTGGGGTACTTTTTCATCGTTTTTCATGATAACATTTCACGTTTTTTATTCCTAACTTCCTGATTCAAAAGATAAATTGGTTAAAATGTTCCTAATTCATAGGCGGCGGAGCAGGGGGGGTGGGGGGCTGTGGTCCCCCCCCCAAACGAAAATTTGGGGGGGCACAGCCTCCCACGTTTTGGTGCCTAAAATATCGCTGCAACGCTACGCGAAGTACATCAGGTTCACAAATATAAGAACCGTGTGCGAAGCTTTCAACAAAAATGCTGTCACCAAAACGCTACTAGGAGAGGTCCACAAACTGTTAAGGTTGTATTTGACATTACCTGTGGCATCGGCGACTTTAGAACGTACATTTTCTGCCCTCCGACAACTTAAGAACTATCTAAGATGCTCCATGAAGCAGGATGGTCTGAACAACTGCCTGCTAATGCATTGTCACAAATCGACTGAGACACACTGGACACTGTCAACGAACTACGAAAATGACATTTTGGAAAATTTGAGTAGGGGTATGTTCTTGGCTTGGTAAACGATAACCCCCCCCCCCCCCCCCCCCACGTTTAAAAACGCTCCGCCGCCTCTGTAATATCTTGATGAAAACAAGAATTTTTAAAGACTATATAGTCAATAAACTGAAACACAATTTTAACCAGAAATTCAACTGATTTCCCCTGACCTTGAAAGTTTTATTTCTCTTTCATATGAACCATCAACTTGGATAAAGAAACGATAGAGCGATCTCCGTATCTATTTTTCCATTTGTATCAAAGAAAGCGGCTGTAACGTAACCGTTAATAAGGTGGCCGCTGCAGTTTATTTTACCTAAAACTGCGTTATTTCACAGTAACAATCTGTTACACAAACCGAATTCAAAATAAACGCCAGACCTAAAAAAACGGAGGTACCTCGAATGAACGCCTGGGCGTTTATTTAAAACTCGACCTTGTCAGCTCGGCGGTTGATGGAATCCGGCGTTTATTCGGGGCCCGGCGTTCAATCGAGAAAATGCAGTAGGTCCCCCTACGTGACATCCATTTTGCGATGGCGGTTAATTCGCACTTGAAAGAGGCTCATATAGGGGGTGGGGGAAGGGGGGATTGTAAATCTCATGTTTACTAGCATAAGTTGTTCCCAAATCCCAGTCACGGTAGTGAATTTAAAAAGAAATACCAGTGAACGAAAATTCAGTTCTAAAACGCTCTGTATTTGTAATGAATGCGTTGTTTTTTAATGGTCTGAAATTATGTTTTATTTCCGCTAGTTTTCATAAATAATATTGATTAGTACATGCTATATATTTGGTATTAAATTCTTGGTTTTACAATGACTTGAATATTTTAACTTTCGAACATACAAGCAAATGTATACGCCCACCGTGGCGCAAGGGGTGCGGAGTTTTGTTGGAGTTCCCCTTATTATGTTGCTGTGTTACCAGCCAGGTTTTTGCTTAAATGCAAATACTTTCTTATTCGGATCGCCGAGTGGTTAATGCACATTACTACACGACCACTTCCAAAGGCGTTCAGACTTATCTTAACAGAGAACTTCTTCTAATATATTGCTAACAGCTAGCTTCAATTGTGGGCACAAATATGCCAGTTGCTTTCGGAAATACTTTTTAGGCAAAGGCGAGAACAGAAATCTCAATCAATGCGCTTTAAAAGCGCTCGTTTAAAATCGAACGTCGGACTACCGTTTATTTTAACAAACCAACAACAAACGCTATCCGACTATCAAATTTATGGTCGAAATATCTAAAATAGATACTTAACGTATACAAAGGTGAGAAATTTGTTGCTGAATCAGTGTTTGATATGTATTCAAAAACTATAGTAACGGCGAAATCACAGCGACAAACCAATCTATCGTAGACCTGGATCAGTAAAAATCTTGAAATAGTATAGATAAAAACGGCAAACTGATCCTTACGGCAAGGAGAAGAGATCGAGAAAGAAGTGAAATTAAAAACAAACAGTTGAATATATTTGCCCGATATTTCAGTTTGCAAAACAAACCTTCTACGGGGGCTAAAAAAAACAAAAATGAATACAGAAATAAAAGGATCGTTACATATAAAACTTTTGAAATATGACATACAACAGAATAATAGAAAATGATATGTTCCCGCCCATTATACTGAGACTTTTCACTGGCCGAGCCCAATATTAAAATGATATAAATTGTAAATGAAAGAACCACTCGACAAATTCGAAATACTGGATCCCTGGGAAGGATCTAATCAGCGAAATCAATTAGAAGCAAATGAAAGCAAATGAGGGAACGATACCCCCCTTTCAGGTTTTAGAGATCATTCGCGCCCTATTTTTAAACATCTGTCTATTCTGATAGATGATTTGAACAATGAAGCTATAGCATTATTTACATATAGATTTTTCACAAAAACACTTCTGCGACATTCAACCATTTTTTCAAACAAAATAATCATTTCCACAGTCATAATACAAGGTCCTCATCAAAAATTCACAAAGAACACGCACGCACAAATTATAAAAATATATTCTATCAGATTTAAAGGATGTGAAATTTGGAACAACATTCCCACGTTTATCAAAAATTCAAAATCATTTAGTATTTTTAAGGAAAAAATAAAAAGTATTATCTCGACCAACTGCACTAGAGTAATTGTATAGCCTTTAGCCGTTCACATGTTGATTATACATGAATATGTTAAATACTTGTGTAAGTTAAAGAGGCCCTCCATGTTAAGCCCAAAAGGGTTTGTCGAGAGTC
Organism: Cladopsammia gracilis; assembly: GCA_022457155.1. NCBI lineage: Eukaryota > Metazoa > Cnidaria > Anthozoa > Scleractinia > Dendrophylliidae > Cladopsammia > Cladopsammia gracilis. Next base: position 114,406 of record JAJGOT010000436.1, on the reverse strand, counting down.
CCTACTCTGTTTTTTATATCACAATGTATGTACTGATGTACCAAGGTTAACAATAGAGTGAAATAAAGATTGATTGATTGATTGGTTATGATTTAACTGTTTAGGGTCCTACCAGAGAGGAAAAAACGGAATCTGTCACACCTAAATTAAAGATCGATCCTGCTTTACGTCCGGAAGAAGTTACAGATGTTCTTGTTCAATATTTGAGAGGTGTAAACCTTCAAAGTGATGTCACATCAGTTGATAATCTCGCAACTCTGGACGTGTGGGACTTTGTTGGTCAGCATTTATATTACGCCATCTATCCAGTGTTCTTGTCGCCAAGAGCAGTTTATATGCTGATCTGCAATCTCAGCAAAGACTTAAAAGCCACTGCTACTCCCTTCGTCAGAAAAGAGGTTTTTAAAAATAAAGTTCAAAACGAAAATAGTGAAACAAATTTAGAGAATTTGTTGTCGTGGCTGACTTCAGTCAGTACTTTGTGTCTTACAAAAACTGACGTAACAAAGAAACTGGATTATCTGCGTCCCCCAATTTTCATCGTTGGAACACATGCGGATAAACCACATGAAGACATCGAGGAGATGGAGACGCAGATTCAGAAGGAAATATTTGGAAAGAAGTTCAGTGAACACGTGATCCGTCCTTTCTTTTCAGTTGATAACACGCAAGGATCATCTGGTGAGGGGTTTGCTAAACTTCGGAAACAAATGAATGAAGTGTTGATGGAAGAGCCATACATGGGGGAGGAGGTACCACTTCGGTAAGTTTTACAATTTAGATAATGTGAAGGAAATAAGAAATGCCTCCTGTCGCCTTAGCCTGAGAGAAAGCTTTCGGGCTCAGGGTTTGAAGGAGGGGATGGCGAGGTTGTTTGATTGAGGTTGATTTTGTTTCATTTGTTTGGTGTTTGATTTGTGTTTGATTCCTCCGAGCTGAACAAACTTGGGATTTACCACATTTAATGTGCTTGCAATAACGTTAAATCCTTCGCTAATTTTCTTTTCTTTTAATTTTTTGTGGCACACGGTGAGCAAACTCGATCATAAAGTTTTTGTCAGCAAGCATTCCCGTCTTTTGAACATGAAGGGCTTGTTACATGTTTGTTTACATTGTAACTCGTTCCGGTTTTGTGGCCAAATTCTGACAGCTCGGCCAGAGGGGAGCCGCTGGTAGCAGTGGGGGGGGGGGGGGGGGGGGTGGGGCATTCAAATTCGCGAGACAGGGCTGCAAGTTCTCTCTTCTCCCCCCATCCCCCTATCCTAACCCCTGAGGCCGAGAGCTTGCTCGCATGTTGCTGTCTGTACCGTCTTAAGAAGGCTGACGCTTTTGACAATACACGCTACTACCAACTGAGAAGTTCTGCAGCGCAATCATTGAAACTGCGCTGACTGCCGAAACTACACAAACCTAACAAACAATAGTCCCAATAGTCTCATTCTGTGGGTCTCCCACATATCAATTGTCTAAGTACTTGACTACAATATTGTAACCCTTTACAGACAAATCTAGACACTACTACTAAGAACATAATTGACGCTATCAAGACAGTACAAATACCTGGCGACCACAAACTAGTGTCTGTTGGCGTGAAATCACTGTTCACCAGTATTCCGCCTCAACTGGCTCTACATTGTACTGAGACAGCCATCGGGAACTCTACTTTTAAGCTACCGCTACCGACTTACAACTTACTAAATCTTTGTCTTACTTTGACATATGCCCCTTGCCACATGCAACAGTACCACTTTGGTTACGCTACGTAGAAGACATCTTTACCGTTTTACACAAATACGAGATTAACACCTTTCAGGAACACTTTTTAAAAAGAGCAAAACGCTGACATACAGTTTACTATCATAGGAAGGTCGAAAAAAATGGTAAGATTCTTAGACTGTCTAATAAGCCGAAACGACAACAAATTACAGACAACCATCTACAGGAAACCGATTCATACCGACAGATTACTAGACCTGAGTCATCCTACAACCCTACTTAGAAAGCCACGACTATACGAACTTTGCCAAGACGAGCGCAACTAGTTTGATTCACCTGGCAACTGACGAAACCAGGTACCTTGGCAACGTTTTCAGCAAGAACAACTACAAGGGCATTTCGGAGACTACTGCATGCATCTTACAATTCCTTACAACATCCGCGTCGCTCACAAACCGATTACTACTTCGCGATTACTACCTTTACGATCCACCCTTGCACCAAAAGCCCGGTTAAAACAAAGTTAATCCAACGAGGCTTACCAGGCTTCTACCCAATATGTATGCACTGTTACACGGGCTACCTAATAACGACTCCAGAAGGTGCAGAATGCAACGGCACGGATTGTTACTTTAACTCACGAGGGGGATCATTTAACAACCGTCTTGTTCAAGCTACGTTGTGTGCCGATACAGGAGGGAATTATATACAAGATACTCTTAATCACCTATATTTTTAACCCTCGGACGTACAAGGGGGGGGAGGGTTGCCACCCCCCCTTAAGGTTTTTCTCTGATAATTTCAAGACCATTTAAGATTAGCACATGCCGTTTTCAGCAGCTGTTTATTTATACTTAAGACACATTTTGGTAAGGTTTGGCACCAACCGGTCGCTATGGTAACGAGATATGACGTCATAAGTAACATGTGGTGAAACCATTTTTGAATAAAAATGCGTGTTTCGTGACCTTTTTTCAGTGAAAAACCAAAAGCTTTACCGAAAGTTTAACCAAAAGCATCAAAATGTTTAATTGTATGTTATTTTATGACTCTAGTAAACAATATTTGCAATTTCCATATTTTCCCGATAAATTTGAATTTGTAGTAAAATCCAAGATGGCGGCCGTCTTGTCGGAATTTGGATGACGTCACGGACCCCCAGCAGCATCGCAACTCATAATATTTACCTTATTTTGTAGAGCACATCGCGGGCTATCTATTAGATGTAAAATATTTCCTAAATATTGCAACATCGCAAAAACCCAAGAGGGGGGGGGGGGGGGGTGGGGGTTTGCAACAACCCCCCTTTGTACCACGGTGGGGGTATACGTTTGAGTGTACGTCCGAGGGTTAACCACTGGGCAAAGAGACACTCAGATTGGACTTTTTGCTAATATGTATTCTCTCTTTTTATATTAAAAATATTTGTTTTTCACGAACCCTATAAGCCCAGTTTCCGAATTTTCCATGCAAAAACGCGCGGTATTTGGTTCCATACTTTCCCTCTGATTGCCCAAGATTTCCACTAAGCGCGAAGTGAAATAAATAATTTATTGTTTTTCTTTTAAGCGAGCTTTTTAACTTAACATTGTACATTTTAGATTATATTTTTATATTTGAATGTAATTAGCGCCTTTGAATCACTGAGAAAAGGCGCTATAGAAATGTATTATTATTATTATTATTATTATTACTATTATTATTATTATTAAATTTTATTTTTATTGAAATTTTTTTAGTAACACTTTTACGATATTTTATGGATTGTAATTATGAATATTTTTAGCATTTTAGTAGGTTAATTGTAAACGTGAATTCTTAAATTTTTAGCATTCTAGTAGATCAATAATTGTAGACGTAAGATTGTTTGACAATATGTTAATAAAGATTTCATTATTATTATTATAAAAAAAATTATTATTAATATTGTTATAACTATGATACTTGAAACTGGAGACTTACGTTTACTGGCTAGACTCGTGTTTTCTGACGCCCATGAAACGACTGCATTTTAAGGTGACTTCAAAAAGATTTTTTTTTTTTTGGGGGGGGGGGGGGGGGGGGGCACGCTTCCCGTTTTGAATGTGCTTATACATAATATTATTTTAGATCAATGAATCTGAGTTTGATACCAGATGTTAGGCTTGGCTGAAAGTTTTGGACGATGCTCTTTTGTAGCACACTAAATGAGAAAAATTTCAAACAAATTAAACTGTTCGATTTTGAATAGATCGCTAAAATATATTTAACATGTGTTTTTTCATGTTTGAAATATAAGCGTTCAAAACATTCCATAAGTCTCACAAATTACCATTAAATTACCACAGAAAGGAGACGGAGAAAATCCGAAATTGACGCGTTTAAAATACTATTGTAGACTTAACTTCAGTAAGCCTAATTGTTGTTTGCCTTATTTCATTCTATCTTCAGGTGGTTAAAATTTGAGAAGGTCGTCCAAGCATTGATTGCCAAGCAAGTGTATTATTTGAAACTCGAACAACTTCAAACCATCATCCAGAAAGTGTGCTCTATTGAAGATGAGAATGAGGTTGTCAATATGTTGGATTTCTATCACGACCTTGGCGTCATTGTCAAACACCGCAACACAGTTGTGCTACAGGCTCAATGGCTCATTGGGGTTTTCAAAAAACTTATAGCTATTCCTTCTTTCAATGAAATGGTAAGAAAAATTAACTTAAAACAAACTCGTACCAGTGTTACTTGTACTCATGCCGGACGGTGTAATTTGCAAATTTGCAAGTATTTTTTCTGCATGCTGTTTTCTTTGCAGGTGTTTAGGTTTGAGAGCAGCTATTTAAGAGTGTGTGTACGATATTTATGAGACAATATAAAAGCATTTTGTTTGTTAGGGAACCAATTAACCAGAATTTTATTAGAACATTTCCAAAGAAATACGACATGTGACAAGTATAAGCTCTACATTAGCAACAACCTTTTTGAAAGGCTGCTTGCCTTTTTGCAAAATTAATTTTCTTGAGCAGAATTTTAATTGCCTTGCGATTTAGGAAAACATGCTTTAGGTGGTTAGAAAATAAATTCACTTATCAGTGGCGGATCCAGGGGGAGGGTCCGGGGGTCCGGACCCCCCGCCCCCCCATCAGACCTGTGGTTCATAAAAATAATAGAATAAAATTGTTTTATATGTAGTTGTTTCACTTCCACCAATTTACTGATTGTCAAGTTTTTGATTTAACAAACGATTTCGACTCTCAGGAATGCCGGAAATGGAAATGTTGCGGCCTTTGGGTTGTACTTTTAATCATTGCATGGGGAAATTTCCAAGGAAGCCATTTTAATGACACGTCCATTACTCGTTATTGAAATTGATGTGCTTCATCAGATGTTTGTCTATTGCAATATCCCGCCTAAAGAAAAAGTTTAAAAGTTAATGTTTGATCGTAAGAATTTAAAATGGCTATTCTCTTTGTTATTTGAACATACAGTGTATATTCTTGATAAAATGTTAAACTTTCATTTTATGTTTACATATTGCAATAAATAATATTAATATGAATTTTGAAATGTATTTCGAACATTAACGAGACATTTTGAATATCAAATAAATTAATTTATAAATCACATCACTTTAAGAATTTAAGACTTAGAGAAAATTGAGTCTGACCCAAACCCGCTTTCATGCCTAATACTCATGGCTGAAACGGCTTGAAAACAGATGTGGACATGGTCGTCATTGATACTGCGGTAATTATTAGCATGGCGAAACCTTTTACATCGAAGATGTTTTATAAGTATGCAAGGAAAATGCATACAAATGAAGGCAATTCACGGGATATGTTTTCCAAGTTGATGTATAGTTTGATGTCTGCAGGGCTGTGCTACTCAAGGCGGCCACAAAAATAAAGAGCGAAAAGGAAAAATAAGCTACCGGTGGATACGAGAGGGCTAAAACAATACGGATCTTCTCTGCCTTATGGATTACCAGAAACGAATAGTTGTACAAAAGGCTTCGTAGAATATAAAATTATTGTAGTTCCACACTGACTTGTATTATAACATACTTGTGATATGTAATTTTTTAGTTATTTTTGTATTTTTATGTACTGAAACAATGTCGAGTTGTCTTTTACCCTCAATGTTTCAATCAAAATGAAACTTCGAGACAATGTTGTTCATATTATAAAGAAACGACTAAAAAAGTTTTAAAAAAATCTATCTCGCGGTTTTTGAAATATATAGAAAAGCGCTAAAACTACAATATCAAGGACTCAGTCAAAAAACTATGGTTTCCTATAGAAAATCGAATCTCCAAAACTAAAACGGGAAACGCTTTCAAACTTTCATAGTTCCATCTCATACTCTAAACACACATTTTAGCGTAAATTTGAGATTGAGAAGTTAAACTTTTATAAGCTTAATTGAGGAACTTATTGATGTGCTCATACACATGCAAAATCACAAGTTCGAAATGTTTTTCTGATTTACTCAAAATCGGCTTGACAAAAGTTTCTAATTTTTAGATAGTTTGTTTGTCATATGTCATAGTTTATCGTAATAGTTTTGATTTTTCTAGATGCCATCGCAATCGCTCGGAATTTAGACTCAAGCGATTTCAATCTTTCTCGTTTATCTCAGCAATTTTAAGTCCGATTTTCAAACTTGTTACAATCTTATAAACTTCAGACTTTGTGCAATATTTTGTGTAAGTTTCATATTAATTCAATAAAGGAAAGTTAGTTAAACGGCCGCTTAAAAATGGTCGGTGCGGCTGGATGGAAACTGGAGGGAAACACCTTAACCTATGTAATGAATGAACAAACACAGAAAAATGGACAACACAATCTTCTTTCGAAAAGTTTTATTCAAATCTCCATAAGTTTATGTTTAAAAGCAAAACGCGAACCATTAAGAGCTCATCGAGGCCGAGATGTCTCTGATGAAAGAAATCAAAACAACTGAATTTAATTGAGCGCGTTATAAACAGTTCTCCCGAAAACTAGCGAGAACACAAAAAGCTCAATCACAGATTGATATCAACATAAATTCCCATCGAAAAATGTATTTTGTTTTACCTTTAAGTCCCTCCACTGCTTGGAAATTGTTTAAATCTCCGCTTATTCAGTTCTGAAACCCGAAGTGACAAACATCTTCCCGCATTACTCCCATCCTCGAAGCAAGATTTTATCTCTGAAAGCTCTTCTATTTCCACTATAGCGGTTTCTGAATATCCCTTAATTAGTGTCCCTGTCTTGAGAAGCAAACCGCGAAAAAATTCAGGAGAATAACGACTTTCATTTAAACGGTTTTCTCCGCTAAACACAGCAGTGTTTTCCCAGGTGACGTGAAATTGCAATATTGTTGGGTGGCGTCATACACGCATGTTTTGCGACGGTCTACGCGCCTGCGAGTTAACCCTAAGCGACGGCGGCGTCGGCGGTGGCGGGCACACAACGCGCCCGCGAAACAATCCGCTAGCCATGACCATGAAAAATGACGAGGATGGGTTCTATGGTTCTCTGGTTCTATGAGTATGGCGCTCCGCGCGGGCCTTCGGCCCGCAGAGCTCCGCTAAAATTCCTAAAACAGTTTTTTTTAAACGTCGCACAATCTAGTAAAATCAAAAAAAAATTATGAAAAGAAAAAGTTGTTTCTTCATTGTTTCTTCATTGGCGTTTTTTATTATCTTGTCCATACTGACAATGAATTCATTGCCAAAGGAGCGCTTATTTCGCCTTTTAGCATGCCGAATTATGTCAATCTCGAAGAAAATTACCAGAACCACGCCGTTTTGTCGAAATATGAATAGAGAATGTCTGCTACATAACCACTTAATATAAGAACAGAGAATTTTCCTCGTAGTTGCAGCTGTCGTGGCAGTATTTACCAGATACCACATGTCATTTCATTCAAGGACAAGGTTAAACGAGCAATCAGTAGTCTGTACTTATCGCTTGCGACAACAAATTTTGTCAAGGGCCGGAACTGAAAAAATCGCGTAATTCAATATTTACGTTATCACGAAATTGCACAAGTATCAAGAGATCTGATAGATTCCAACTCGGTATGAACGCTGGAAAGAATGAATGAATGTAATCGACAAGTTTTTTCAACATGTTTCTTTAACCAATGAGATCACGAGTTGATGACACTTGATTGACACATACCTTGATTCGACTTTCGGACGTTGGTATTTGCGCATTTAGCCTGACGTTTCGGAACGACAGTCATTGTTTCGTTTCTCTTTGTATATGTGTACGCAATATTTTTTTTCGTTTTCTCCTCTTGCCCGAATCATGAGCGTTTCGCCCCAAAAATTTTACAATTGCCGAAACGCCCACCACCGAAACTCCCCCCCCCCCCCTCGCCACTCCCCACCCCCTCCCCTGCCCTCCGACCCGTACGCCTATCAGTGTCCCGCGCATGCACTCGCCTACATACCTACTGCGTTTGTAGCTCTGCTCTTGTACTGCGTTCTTGTACTCTTGTACTTCTTGTACTTCTTGTACTCTTGTTCTTGTACTCTTGTACTGCGTTTGGAGCTCGGTCGTAGAACATCTTTTTAAAGTTTTTCAAAGTAACAAACGTCGAAAAAATGAGTAAACGACGCAAACTTGCCGAGTTTTTAGCTCAAACGTTTTCTCAAATTATGATGGCATGATGATCACGCGCATAGTACAGCTCAATGTAAACAAACCGTCTTATCGTTAACTTTCGATAGAAAGGATCGGTGATTGAATACAGTTTTGTTTAATCTGCAAAACTTGAGCAGGTAATAAAAAATTTCGCCCCTTCCTTTGAAGATAATTTTAAGTTTTAGTTTTTTTATTTGCACGATTACGTCATAAGACTATAACTACCAGAATCCTTCCGTTTTTTGTTTTGTACTGCAAATTAGGGCTATTGTTATGTAAACCTCACTGGGATTACAAAATGTAAATAAGAAAGGAAAAACGTAATGAATTCCGGTAGTTGTAGTCAAATGACGCCATGTGCAAATGGCCTATTGCCGCGGGAAATATTTTCCCCTCGAAACAAGAAGAACTGACATCAAATGCATCACGTGGGGCTTGTTGTTGTAGCGCATGCTCGATGGAAAAGCAAACGGTTGCTCCCAGTGGTTTCTCTCTCGTTCGGCGAATCGGCGTAGCTTGGCGTAGGAGAATTCACTGCTCGCAGGGTATCACTTCGGCGAATAACTTCTCCATTTGATCGTCGAGTTGTCTGGCGTCGTAGCTAAAAATATCCGCATTGTATCCTATCCTTTCAACCCAGCTTGATTTTACAAGAATATAAAAGGTCTTCGTACCATTTTTTTTATATTGGCAATTTCTAAAGTTTCCTTCAATTATTGTATTTCACTGTCGTTAAATTCAGAAAAGCTGTCCTTTATTGTTTCAACAACAAGACAAATCCGTCCATCCCGTTGCTACGGCAACTACATGTGGGTATTTTAAATTAGGCTGAAATACAACTCGTCTCAGCCAATCGTATTACGGAAATTTCTCAGCCAGTATTATAATTGTAATAACTGATAAACCTAAAGGCGTTTTCCTTATTTGTGTCATGTCGTCTTTTGCCAGAAATCTAAACATAGTAAGCTGTGGAAAGCCTTGCAGGACGAAGGTGTTCTCAGTATGGAGCTTGTTAATCACGTGTTTTCCAAGTTTTGCGCAATCAAGGAGGACATCCTAGACATGATGGAGCAGTTCGGATTGATCGTCAAGTTTTCCACCTCACCAACAGATGAAAACTACTTTGTACCCTGTCAACTGACGACACCGCCTGCTAACGTTTTGGCAATGGAGCCTTCGCCTTCAGACCCATTCCCATTGTATCTCCGCTTCGAATTGGGTTTTGTTCCCCATGGTTTCTTTTTACAGCTCGTATCAGAATTTACGAGATTGTGCTCTAAGAGTGGTTTAATTGAACGATCCACTATGTCGCCTAAATTCTACAATGGGGTATCGAAGTTTATCATGAAGAAGACGCTTAGACATCATTTGGTCATGCTTTGCAAAGACGAGTTCATCAAGATTGTCTTGAAACAAGCAAAACCAGAGCCATCGGCTGAAATAGAAGAAGTGGCAAACGCCGTGCGACAGTATTTGGAAGATGCAATGGAACCGTTAACATCCAAAATACCCTGGTTGAAAAATTTGCAGCCGCCTGACTGGTGCGCCGCATGTCCTGGCTGCCCGTGTCTTCTTAAAATTCTTCTTAAAGAAGGGCGCCTGGATGATTGCACAACCTGCCACAATGAAGAACCACTGACGCTACCTGGACTAGAAAAATGGTTTTCAATGAAATGTAAGGACATTTGTATAAGAAATATTTACAAGGTTTGGGAGAAGAATATCTCTATATCAGCGATAACAATTCATTTCATTCAAACCATGAAATAAAAACTCCACTTTCAGTAAAACTCAGCGGAACATCAGCAAAACTACGCGATTGGCTTCTGATACAAAGTAAGATGAAAATGTTTTCACTGGTACAAATGAGCAAAATCATTAAATGCAAAAGATTTATTAAGTGTTTGGTTTGCAATAATCTACTTAAGGTGGCTCCGTTGTTATTTCGGGCGCACTCGTCTATGACAAACTTTGTCTCATAACTTTTCCGGCTTTAAAGCGATGCTTCTAAAACTTTGCGAAAACTTACAGCTATTATTTAGCAATAATATGATAGAATTCGATTTTCATGGGAAAAAATATATTTAGTGATAATCGGGCTTAAATGAACCCCACTTTTTGAACAAAATCGCACCCTGTGAAAAATTTTGACTTAATACATACCCTTACCAAGTTTCAGCAAAATCGTTGGAGCAGAAATGTGGAAGAATTAACGCAATCAAAATTTAGCCCTAAAATTCTCTTAAAATTTTAAATACTTGATGCTCTTTGACAAAACAATCTACGAACCCAATTTTCTGGGAGAAGCCTTCCCAATGCTTGCTAAATCTGAATTATAAGCCGATTGCAAATCGTGCGAACCGTTAAAAAGTATTCACTAGTTCTATAAATATCATAAAATGCTCCAAAACCTGCTCAAATCTCCAATGCTGCGTTTTCCGTCATTTTTCGAAAATTATCTTGCAGTTTGGTGTCAAATTCCTTCCACATGAATTTCAAGGTACTGCAATACTTTTACATGGATTGTTTTTTGCTTAGAAGGGCTTGCAATTGGAGAAAAAGATGTTAGGATTATAAGCTACTCCGCATCTGAGCTCAGGCGAAGTCAGAGTTTTGTTTATGAATACGAAATGAGCACGTGTGGAAATTATTCCAAGAATTCGCACCTTAGTTAGCGTACATGACATGCGCGCGTAGTCAGCATAGTCCCCGCATTTAAAAACATTGCACCTCATTGAAACTTCTAATGGAGCGTACATGGTCCCTCCCATCCTGGGGTAACTAGCGCGCATATTTCGTTGGCCCCCCTTATAAAGGTGCGAATTCTTAGAATAAATTCCACACGTGCTCATTTCGTATTCATAAACAAAACTCTGAAAACTGCTTGTCAGCTTCGCCTGAGCTCAGATGCGGAGCAGCTTATAAAAAACAACTATTTCTCCAATTACAAGCCCTTCTATGCAAAAACAATCGATGTTAAAGTATTGCAGTACCTTGAAATTCATGTGGAAGGAGTTTGACACCAAACTGCAGGATAATTTTCGAAAAATGACGGAAAACGCAGCATTGGAGATTTGAGCAGGTTTTGGAGCATTTTATGATATTTACAGAACTAGTGAATACTTTTTAACGGTTCGCACGATTTGCAACCGGCTTATAATTCAGATTTAGCAAGAATTGGGAAGGCTTCTCCCAGAAAATTGGGTTCGCAGATTGTTTTGTCAAAGAGCATCAAGTATTTAACATTTTAAGAGAATTTTAGGGCTAAATTTTGATGGCGTTAATTCTTCCGCATTTCTGCTCCAACGATTTTGCTGAAACTTGGTAAGGGTATGTATTAAGTCAATGTAAGCTGATTCCAGAAATTTAACACAAATATAACAGCAAATTTTTTCACAGGGTGTGTTGAAGCCACAAATGTAATAATTGACCACAAATGTAATAAAGCCCTCAAATGTAATGAGGATTGACCACAAATGTAATAAAGCCCTCAAATGTAATAAGGATTGACCACAAATGTAATAAAGCCCTCAAATGTAATACGAATTGACCACAAATGTAATAATGGATTTTACCGTGCGTTCTTCAGTTTGCACAACAGGGTCAGTGCTAGCCCTGACTGGCAAAATCCTGGTCCTCACAACTCATGCATATCTTTCTCGGACAACCAAACTTGGACAAACTGAAGTTGTCTATGTGTGTGTTGGACGTCATCTGTCATTCACGTGACCAAACCTGAAGTTGCTATTATCTCAACTAAACATTTTCTAGTACGGAACCAAGGCCCAGTTATAAAATGTAAACGAAGTAATGTTCGGAGTGAATAGCTGTCAAGTTAAAAGAAACGTTTATTCACATTTCAGAACCTGAACGAACGTAAGCAATTATTTATGACAGCCTCTTGTCATTTCATTTCAGTTCACTGAAGTCTAAGCGGTATACCACGTCATGATCAACGCGGAAATAGGTAGTTATATCACCTTGCCACTAAACATTGACAGAACTGTCTCTGGCGTAAGAAAAACATCACGTGTCTTTCACCTCATGTGACTATATCGGTCACGTGTTCAATCCCGAAGTAACAACGACAATACTGAAGAGCGCCTCGCAACCAGACTTTGTAAAATTTTGTCAAATAAACTGCGTACTACTTTCAGCTGGATACTCTACCATTTCAGAGGCAAATAAAATCTCCGTAATATCACCCAGTAGTAGCAGTACCTCTATATGAAACAGTATAAACTACACGCATAGACAGGATACCGGTGTACAACAGGTTTCGTGACAATCAACTCACAGAGAGAAAACTTAGTGCGACCGAAGGGTATGCCACTTAAAAGTAATTTATAGAAACTTCAAAGTTTAGTTGTTCAAATCGCCCTCCTTTTGGTAAAAGCATGCGCACACAAATGATACGAGTCCCACATACGGTAATGCATGCAATCAGAAGCTTGAACTAACAATTTCAACAGCAAACAAGTATTAATAATTTCCTAAAGGCGATTATTACATTTGTGGTCAATCCTTATTACATTTGAGGGCTTTATTACATTTGTCGTCAATCCTTATTACATTTGAGGGCTTTATTGCATTTGTGGTCAATTATTACATTTGTGGCTTCAATATTGAAGCCACAAATGTAATAATTGACCACAAATGCAATAAAGCCCTCAGATGTAATAAGGATTGACCACAAATGTGAATGACAGATGACGTCCAACACACTACATAGACAACTTCAGTTTGTCCAAGTTTGGTTGTCCGAGAAAGATAATGAATGACTGGCGAAATCCTGGTCCTCACAACTTAGGGCTGGTAACCCTGTTGTGCAAACTAAAGAACTGTACAGCCCCCGAAATGATCCCGACCCCGAAATGATCCCCGACCCCGAAATGATCCCCAAATCGACCCCGAAATGATCCCCATTTTTTTCACACTGACCCCGAAATGATCCCCAAGTAATTTTTGGAATGGAATGGCCTTCCATCCAGAGAAAGCTGGAATGAATAAAATAAAGGCAGTTAAGGAAAGTTTGATTCTCATGTATGCAGTATTCACTTATTTATTCATTTTGGACAATTCTTAAACTAAATAATTACAACGCATTTTTTAACGATTTTTCAAGAAACTATATCATTTCTTATTTTTTCGAGTGTAGCATTTTCAACTGTAACTAATAACAAATACAAACGTTTCCGCTTCTTATAGCAGACCGGCATGATTTAAAAGAGGAAACAAACATGATCGAACGTAAACATCAACAACCATATTATTTCAGTAACGAGAAATACAACACAATTAAACGATCAAAAACTTAAATGGTAACAAGCTGATGTCTCTAATAAAGACGGCCAAGATCTCAAATGCATGGCGCTACTTGGGCACGAAGCGGAGGCTCACTATCACAGCTTAGACTGTGTGGACATGCCATCATCTAATGAAGGGGAGGATGTTGTCGAATACTTGAAAAAGAAGTACGGGGAAGGCAAAGTGACAGAAGAAATTTGCCCCAAATGCTGTAAGAAATTTCAGTGCCTATCTGCAGGTGTTTACGCCAATGAAAGCGGCCTTATGCAGTACTATGACGAGGACTGTTACATGTGTGACGAGTGTACTAAAGATGAACAGTGGTACACATACTGAAAGTGAACAGTAGCTCTAGGGTGTAGCTTCTATGTAAAATTAACAAGGGAATGTTCAAAAGATAAAAAGAAAGCCATAAAAGATACCAGAATTGGAATGCTTTTTTCGATTCGCTATTACCCTTATGCGCAAGGTAACTTAGCGAAATTAAACTCGAAAGTACATCTTTACTGTGACATGAGACGGAATATCAAACAGAATATTTTCGAAAAGGGGGGAAAAATTGGAATAATCGCACGGAAATGCCTCTTGACGAAAAAGTTTTCGGAATTAAGAAATTCGCCGACACATTTTTGTTGATTATATGTTAGCCTAGCTTCTGTCCAAATCGAACAAATTTCCTTTGAGTTGTAGCTCTTTAAAGTGTCCCCAACAAGCGAAAAATTAACTTTGAGAACGGCGCTTAAAAAAAACATATCGCTTAATAAACAAACTCCGCCCACAAAAGTTATATTGTCATTTCTCCGTCAATTTTTACTATTTTTCGATACTTTTTTTTTTGGGTGAAAGTTCATTCTGTAAACTTTATTCTAACGCCAAAAAAAATTTTTCAATAAATTTTCGATCTGAAATTACACTGTGACCTTAACTGCCTTTATTTTATTCATTCCAGCTTTCTCTGGATGGAAGGCCATTCCATTCCAAAAATTACTTGGGGATCATTTCGGGGTCAGTGTGAAAAAAATGGGGATCATTTCGGGGTCGGGATCATTTCGGGGTCGATTTGGGGATCATTTCGGGGTCGGGGATCATTTCGGGGTCGGGATCATTTCGGGGGCTGTACAGAACACACGGTAAAATCCATTATTACATTTGTGGTCAATTCGTATTACATTTGAGGGCTTTATTACATTTGTGGTCAGTCCTTATTACATTTGAGGGCTTTATTACATTTGTGGTCAATCCTTATTACATTTGAGGGCTTTATTACATTTGTGGTCAATTATTACATTTGTGGCTTCAACAGGGTGCGATTTTGTTTAAAAAGTGGGGTTCATTTAAGCCCGATTATCACTAAATATATTTTTTCCCACGAAAATCGAATTCTATCATATTATCGCTAGGTAAAAACTGTAAGTTTTCGCAAAGTTTTAGAGGCATCGCTTGAGAACCGGAAAAGTTATGAGACAAAGTTTGTCATCGACGAGTGCGCCCGAAATAACAACGGAGCCACCTTAAATTACAGGTATCTGTAAACACAGAACTTACCCAGGGCATCTATTTATCCTCGGAACATAACGGAACCTCCAAGAAACTATCCGGAACCGACTAAAAATAGAAAAGAAATGAATTAAAGTAAAGAAACAAAATATAGAAGAAATTTAAAAGACTGCACGCATGAAATGCACTTGCTTACAATTGTCGTCTATTGAATCCTGGTGCTTCAACCGTCCTTTTTAACTCGTGAATACGCGAAGCGTTACACGAGTTGTAGCATTTGGGTATTTTTTTTTTCTCGATCGCTTGATGAGCTGTAAACATTAAGCCAGCGATATGAAATGGTCACCTGCCTTACCTATGGGGACGGCGTTGGAGGGAGGGATGGGTGAGGAGTTGAACGCAGAAGGTAGGCAGTCAGCGGGGCAAAACACCTATGAGATGGGAGGGTGCGAACGTTTCATATTCACGAGTTCATAGCTCATAGGAGCATTTAATTATATTTGTCGCGGGTTCAGTATAGTATGGAAAATGTTGTAGTGGCAACAAAAATTCGGCCAATTAATTTCTTGTCTGGATTGCTCAATGTATAAAATCTACTTCGTGTAAATTATGTAACTAGACGGTTGAGCGCCTGAAGATCACTTTTTCTCCTGTAAGGATAATAAATATAGGTACGCAATGCGTGCATTAGCTCTTTTTTTGGAAATTATATTTCTCCCTGACATTTTGAAGTGCTTCATGAAACAGTAGTTATTTTTTTATGACAACAGCAGAAGCAAATATATATATATATATATATATATATATATATATATATATATATATATATATATCCCCTGATGAGTGGGCAACCACGAAACAGGCTTGTAGGGATGAAAGCGTAGTTTATTTGTTTCTTTCCTCCATAAACATATATATATATATATATATATATATATATATATATATCTATATCTATATATATATATAAATATATATATATATATATATATTACTTGAACTGCTGTCAGAGTGCTCAATAGGAAAACTAGAGCATAAATATTAGAAGACAGTCTGATCAACTGATTCGACTTGGCATTTTATTACTAACTAGTTTCGTACCGCACAACTTGTACGGCACTCATCAGATAAAATTGCCGAATACAAAGATTACAACGTTACACGGATGAGAAGGAAAGTATAAAATTACAACGGTTTTTTCGGAAGAATGGAACATTTAAAATCTGCGTGACAATAAAAATTGAAATTTAACGAGTATGCGTGATGATATAAGTTATGATTTCATAACTTATATCATACTTAGTTATGATTTCATAACGGAGTAGTTGCATTCAGGTTAATTTGGGGGCAGTTTTGACCCTAAAACGTCAAAATCCCCGTGACATAGCACATTTAAAGCCATTATTAACCACTTAGCTATAGCCCCAAGAATAGACGGTAAATATTTAACAATACAAAACATTGTATTTTATTTTCTGTTCTTCAGCCACAGGGCCTAAAACAACTAAAGCATCACTGCCAGCAGCGATCCTAAGTAAAACGATTCCTCAGCGACCAGGTAACATTTCTTATGATACCGACAGTTACGTTACAAGCAATTGCTCTTATCATTTATATTTAGTAACCCTGCCTAAAACTTCAGTGCATCTATTTTCTTAGTGATTTTTTTTGGATGCAACAAAATCTTCATGGGGGTGACTTGTTCGCTGTTTCGTGTAAACGAAAAATATCCTCTTGTGGATTTATTGCAATATTTGACATAAAAAAACACTTCTGTACATCACGTAGTTAATAGTCTCAAGTACTCAGTAAAAGTAAAAAAAAAATGAATTATATTTTTTGTCCTTCAGCCACAGCACCTGTTACAAGAGCAGCATTATCGACTAGGACTCAGAAACCAGGTAACATTTCTCAAGATTCTGACAACCACTCTTCGTTTTATGTAGCTTCTTTACTTCAAGCAGTCATGCTTACACTTTATATTTAGTAACCCTGCCTACGGACCCCACAGTTATTGGCTTCACGCTGTTGGGGATCACCCTGCTCTTGTTTGCTGTCTAAATATTTGCCTTGCATTATTGTAACTGCCCTGTAATGTTATACTAGTAGTAATATTATGTAAACTTGTAATCTTGTGGCGAAGCTAATAAAATTAAATAAACATATCCATTTTGTTTTCAACGATATGACGAAACTTTTATGTTCACTAGGGTGTCTTGGGTCCGTGGTCCCACTACCTCATGTTTTAGTACAGGGAACCTCTGTACTAAAACCATTTTAGTGGCAGTGCGGCGGTGGAACGAGAACTCGTGAACGACTGTCGACAATCCCGCCCCAGCCCATAGCGAGGAAGCTTGTTTTGATTCATCATTGTTTGAAATAAATAAAATAAACAAGACACTACGCGCGCTTTAATTGATTGAAAACCATTAACCATAACTATCGAAATACGGAAATTTCCTCAGTGAGTAGTTATGGGGGGCACCCTGGGGCACCCAACGATTTTTTTCTGTCACCGATCTGCTGAAACCGCTAAATCCTTCTGCCAACTTTTCCCGCGGTTCCAAACCCGGCTTGGGCATCCGCAGTTTAGTAGTTATGGCTCACCACCGCCAACTTTTAGCGATTTTGAATCACCACCGCTAAACTTTAGCGATTCAAAATCACCACCGCTCCAATCCAGCGGTAACCAATTACCGCCTTCATTTAGCGATATATATTATCCCTAATATCCATATGGCAGCGTGTCCAGCCCAGTTTCCACAGGATTTAAACATCGCTTGTCATAAACGAATCTGAAATCCTTCCCCTGGTATTCATTAAACACTTCTTTTGTCTTTGGGTATCTGGCAATATGTCATTAACCAATGTGATTCTTTCCTTTTGTTTACTGATAATTTTCTTCATTTCCGTCAAATTCAAATCTTGTCTATTTTCATGGTTCAGCGAGAAGCCTTTCACTTTGCATGTTATCTTTCCTTTACCTGTTATATAACTATATGACTTTGGCCCCGAGCCACACCAATCCACAATCTTATCACCATCTAACTCATCAGTTAATTCTCCAAGCCTATCACCTGTTTCAACAGTGGCGCCTCCAGGTTTTTTCACATACCATGCACTATCGGTATCAAATCCTAACACTTGTTCACCTAACACATCCAGCACATCATACAGTATCATTCTTGCATGGCTAGTTGTGAATGCTGCCACAAAGATATTAGTACAGTTTGCATTTTCAATAAACTGTCCTTTCAAATCATATGTCATTTGAACCATATTGTCGTTGATGAAATGCACCAACAGATTATCAATCCTGTCATCCAGCAATATTGAATAAAATTCTTTGGGTTCTGTTACGTATTTGTTTTGTTTCATATTGTTTCTTTGGCCAAACTTTCCCCATAAACTATTGAGGCAATATTTGGCTATTGTTCTTTTTCCAGCATTAAATTCAATATTTTCAAGTTCAATTCGTAACCTTTCTTTCACCACACTTTTGAAATGTTCCTGTGATTTATATTTACAGTTTTCACCAACTGTCAAGGCGGATGATTCCATCTTAATATTCATGAATTTTTTCACATATTCTTTGAAGAGATCTTCCGTTGTTTCTGGAAAATTCCAAACCTCATAAATCTTTTCAATCTTATAGCCTTTTTCCAAAGCTTTCTGCATTTCATTCAAACACCAGATTCCTATAAACGCTCTTTCTTCATCACAATGCCCACAGCGTTGCTGTTTTGTTTCAGCACATGTTCGACACAGCGGAAACAACAACTTTTTCGCATTTCCACACATTATCTTTTGCGGCAACACTGGGTGATATAAACCCCGCGGTGGTAAAACTTTGCATTTGATAAAGCCAAACCATGAAGGATTAAATCTTTTTGGTTCAATTATTTTTACCGGATGACCCTTGGGATATTTCTTGAAGAATTGAACCGTTGGATACAGGCTCACAAAATCCACATAACCGCCTGATTCATTTTCTTTAAAGTCATATGTCAGCTTGGTTATATTTGTTCGTCCACCAAAGAAGGCATCTCGGATATCCAATGGTTCAACACAATCACGCTTCCAAGTTTTCTTGAATAATTTGAATTCATTACACTGTTTCAGATAGCATTCCGTGCCTTCAATCAATTTATATCCAGCAGATCGAATCTTACACATTTTTCTCAAGTGTATTTTTCCGCAATGTTGCCATATCGATTTGATTCTTGGTGTTTATTGTTGCTTCATCAAAGCACTTTTCACAACCATGCCAGAAACAACCTTGATATTCAAATACGGTGTTTCTTTCTTCGCAAAAGCCATCTACGCCATACCACCGATCTTCTAACCATAGTGTTTTTTCACCGCCATTCAATGCATGTTGAATATTACAGCCATGTTTCTCCGCCAGGCAATCGATGCTTGCGAAAATGTTTCTCTTTTGGTTTTGTTTCTGACCATGGCAACCGATTTTTCTTCCAGATAATTACTCCGATAGATTGCCATACACACAGATGCAATCGTGATATATTGCAGTGGATCGATATTCTCGAGGCCAATAAATTCTTCGCGGAATTTCATCATAGATCTTCTGAGAATGTCGACATCTGATCGGCAGTATTCAATTAGCTCTTTCTGAAAGTCAAAGACATAGTTTTCTTTGACTCTTTCTTCATGCCAGGTCAGAAATGGTTTTCTGCAATAACTCTTCATCTGATCCGGCTCATAATATTTCTTATTCGGTATCGGTCCCACATAGTTTTGATTTGATTTCTTGTTGAAGAAATGCGGAAAATACCCCTTTTTCAACTCCTTCAATCCAAATGTCTTTGGAAACATTGCCAACGACCCCAAAACAAAATTCAAGCTGTCGATGAATCTGACTTTGAAACGCTGGATCTCCATTGACATTATTTTGGTGCCGGAATATATGCAATAAGGCTTCAAACTGTTTTCAACGCACCATTTCAAGATAAACTGAGCATCATAGCCTCTTGCATTGTGCGCCACGAATGTCCAACCAGCATGTTGTCCATTAAAGACAAACTGCAAAATTCATCGATGTTTCGAAACATCCATTCATTTCCTTCAAAATCTTGTACGATCGCAAGATTCACTTCATGCACTCCGGTTTCCTGAATGCACTCGAAGTCGTAAAACATATACTTCTCTGAATAAGTCTCGCAGGAATAACATTGTTTCTCTTGAGTGCAACGACCTGTACATCGACCGCCCTTGGCTTTTGTCTTTTTCATATAGCATTTATGCTTCGACATATCGCAATAGCGGTAGCAATTAGAACATTTTGAATGCCCACAAATGTGTTTGTCAAGCTTATCTGTGATTGTTCGATTACACTTCAAACATTTCGAAACAATTTCACAAACCACGTCAACTTTTCCATTCGTTGCTCTGTTTCGTTTGTGTTCTCTGAAGCATTCCACTCCTTTGAAGCTTCGATTGCAAATGTTGCAGACTATTTCTGGCCCGGCACAAACACCATCCGGGCAATACTTGAAGCAAGCAATACACTTCGCAGGGCATCTGTGTCGATCTCTTGTCTTAAATGTTTTCTTACATGTGTGGCAATAATGATCTTTACATAAAAATGCGGGCATCGAAGTGATGACATCGAAGTGATTCTTGTTTTTCAACAGATAAATCCTTGTGTCACCATCGGAGGAGTTGGCTGAATAAATCAACTCATTAAACTGGTCTGCATCAATGATATTTATCTCCACCTTCAAGTGCTCTGCAAATCTTTTCACATCTTCCAATGTGGATCCAAAATCGTTTTCAGGAACACCGGCTTCGGCGTGTAGTTTTCTTGCCTCTGTTTCTTGCAGCAATCTCGATTTATTGAAACCATCTTTAAGTTGTGATGTGGTCCACTTGTGTTTATTCAAGTGTGCCATTGCTGTTACAATAGCCCTTGCAAGGCAAATCGAATCGGATTTTTTTATGGAAATCACTGACGTCTTTCTTTAAACATTATTTTTTGTGACTTGCAAGCGCCCACTACCGCGAGGAATTTTCGTTGATTGCACTTCAATGCTGATTTCATCAAGAGGCTCTTCCTTATATTCAAGAGGTCTGAATTTTTCACAAAGTGAAAGCAGTGGAATAGTTCCACCAACAATCCTGAAGGCGATTGTGCTCAAGGGTCGGTCAAGTTTGACGTGATCCACAATTAGTCGGATTCTATCTCCATTGACCAGCCCGCGTTTCTTTATGACTTTATTCAATATTTCTTGGAAGATTTTCACTGGGTCCAATGCGATTGTTTTTCGCTTGATTCGGCTTTGCCGCAAGCTTCGCTTGATTTTGATTCGGAAATGATCGAAATAGGATGTAAATCTTTGATTTGATCGTTCATCAACTAGAATTATCTCATAAGGTGACCCCGTGATCGGTGGCTCAGAGATCGGCCGACCTCGAAGTTCAGCCAGCTTTTGCCTTATTTCTTTTTCTTTTAAAATCAAATTATTGTGTGGTCTTCTGCTGTTTTTCACCTGTCTGATTAGTTTCTGAAGCTTTTTCTTTAACCGTTTTATTTGCTTTTGTTTTGTTTTCAAATCAATCGGCTCTGGTGGCGATGGAACTGTAATTTCCTCATCTTTCTGCCTTTTAGACCTCATTTGATACTCAAGAAAGCCTTTCATTTCCGCTTTGTTTCGAATATTTTCAAAGCCTTCCAATCCATTATGTCTAGCCATTCCTTTCATCTCAGCCAAAGTTTGTGTTTTTGGTTTCTTTGGCTTCGCCGGCGCCGCAGGTTTAGGTCCATGATCAAGCAAAAGCTGAATTAATTGAGCTTTTTTTTTGGCTTTGGAACGACCAGGAATTTTTAAGTCACTGGCAAATTTTCGTAATTCTGAAACTCGGGACGCTTCAAGAGAGTCCCGGGCAATGTCTTTGTTTTGAAATTCCATTTTTAATACAATATATTAAAAAATCAAAAATCAGAAAAATCAAAAAAGAATACAATATATTAAAAAATAAAAAAAGAATATATTATATTAAAATGAGAAACGATTTAATCAAACTTAGACTAATCAATAACAATGAAACACATGTTTTCAATGATGTTAATGAAGCTTCAAAATCTTTTAATTTAATACCTCAAACACTGAAATATGCCCTCAAAATGAAAAATAAGACAATTAAAAGAAGATGTGACAAACAAGTATTTTTAATTGCAGGATATCTTTCCGATAAAGAGTCAATCACCATAAATAATCAAACTTTCGAAACAGCCAAAGAAGCAGCCAATTGTTTTGGTGTTACGGTGCAAACAATTTATAAGGCTCTCAGGGAGAATAAACCTTATCTCTCAAAGAAAGATGGTTTGAAACATCTTATCAGAACCCGAACACCAACTGAAAAACAGAAAAAAGTGATGATGTGTTACCGTAAATGACTGCCCCCAATTGTTCTATTCTCTAAGTTCAATTGGGTCATTTTACGATATTTCCATCACAGAAATTCCTCTTAATGATGGTACATTCTGTGCCAATGACGCGGAGTATTTCATCAAATATCCAGACTCTTTCTTATTTTCAAACGAAGAGATGGTAGAATATCAAAAGGAATTCAATAAGGAAAGCTCGTTTTTGTAAATTATAAATCAAACCGCCCTCGCGGTTTGTAACCCAAAATAGAGTTATAATTTAGCAACAGATAAACCAGCGGGTCTTCAATTTTTGGATTCAAACCGCCCTCGCGGTTTGGATTGTCGAGCAGTCAATCTGTCTTCAGCGGCTATCATTTCCTTTTCCCAGGCTGCCGCTTCTGGGGTATTTGGTTGAATAAATTCCGATTTTCTCATACACTGTATAACGTCATCTAAAAGTTTTTGCGTTTTCTGATCCTGAGTCTTCATTTTTAGAAAAAAAGATTATTTTTTTATATCTTATAATAAAATATGACAACCAAACTAAATCAACTAAAACTCTAAGATATCACAATGACCAAACCAATAAAAAATAAACAATTCAAAAGTATTTCACTTCCAATCAAGGCTCCTTGCATAAGCCTGGAAGGCGAAATGAAAATTCACGAACACGAAGCTAATTTCACTTTAGGATTAACACTTTCCAAAGAGGATGCAAAGAAGTTTGAAACAATTGAAAAGCATATTCAAAAACTGGCTAAAGAACAACAACCTGTAGTTAAGAGGCTTTCACCCAATCTTGGCAACTTTTACGAAAACGAACTTGTGATTGTCAAAGGCGAACAAAACAAACTTTATTCAAAACTATATACCGTCGAAGACCGCATTATTTGCCCATTTTTCGAGCTTTCATTAAATAATAAAAAGACGAGAGTAGATCCAATTAAACTACGTGGCAAACTGTTTAAGGGCATTTGTATAACTCATCCTCGACGAGTTTACCTTAACAGTGATACAACTTCAATTATTATGATTACCCAAGCAGTTCTTGTTAAAGAGATATGGGAAGAAAATCTAGAGCCACGCAACTGGTTTGCTGAATTTGAAGATGAGGAAGCTGAAGACTGACGCGGTGACAATAGGAATTCCATTTTTAACTATATAACTTTTCACAGTTATATAGTTATTGGCTTCGCCGCCGGAGGCATTCGTCATATGCTTTTTCATATTTCTCCAGATTCAAACATAAATCTGCTACAATTCCATCTATAACTTTCATAGCCTTAATGAATTCTTGTGAATCAAAAAAGTCACCCCTAAGATACGATCTCAATTCAGTTAAAACATTTTCATACTTTGTCATTGCGAATTGACTTATCTCAATCTTTCTGCGGAAATTTTTCATTTCTTGGAATGTCTTCAGGAATAACCCAGCGCCATTTATAACCCCTAAGACTATTGGATTCAATGTAACTCCTCCTACAATCGTTCATGTAACAACTAAAAGAGTGGAGCTAAGCGTCAACAAAAGATTCATTTTCTTGTATTTTCTTTGTGCTTTTCGGCATTACCAACATTTTTTATGATAAAAAGCGAAGAGCTTTTTCAATTCATCAACTTTCTCCTCAGAAAGGGTTTGATCAATATGATTAAAATTAAGTGGATCGGTTTGCATTTTTATTGCAAGAAAAAAGTCTTTTCATGGTTTCTATGAACGATAGAATCTGTTCCTTTATTTCTTTCAGTTTTTGTGTATCTATTTTGATTTCAAAGCTCAATTTAGATAATTTCAAAAAGAAATGTGATTTGGATATTGCTGACGTTTAATGCTTGATCCCGTACAACATTTGAAAAAGAAAATAATTGAATTCGATTATCTCCGTTAACATTTGTTCCACTGTGCTGTTCTTTTGTTGGAATGACTAAAGTTAGTTGTGGAAACGCAGATTTTTTCGATAGAATTTGAGCATAGGCTTTAATTAATTGGCATCTGCTTGGGATGACTATATCATTGAAAAAAATATCGAAAAGTATATTTATCTCGTTTCCAACCGATCTTTTAAATCTTCCAATTAGCATGAAATTATTCTTCAAGCCTGAATTGTGAATTTGATGACCATTCATATCCAAATTAGTTTGCATGACCATTCTTTGATTTTCGAAAATGAAAGGCCAATCATAAACATCAGTAGGTACATCGTCATGAGAACCCTTGATGCCATATACGAGCAACTTTGCAGGCCCTTCTGAAGCTGATTCAGCGGTTCCTTGCCATTTCAGATCCAGATATATATATATATATATATATATATATATATATATATATATATATATATATATATATATTCAGGTGAGAAAATCTGCCATTTATGCATGTGGACGATGGATCTTGTATAAGTTGACAACTTCGTTGTTGTTTGTTGACCGATATTCAGGCTTGTACTCACGACGTTAACGCTAACGTTATTCATTGAAGCGGGAAATAATTCAATGCAAATAGTGTATTCTCCCTCTGGCAATTTATACATATCGAAACCAAGTCTCCCAGAGTATAGATTGCTGCTGTCTTTGGTTATTGTCAAATCATACGCTTTTTTTATTGAAAAGATGAGGTGAACTAGAAAAATCATTGATTCCAGTTACTGTCATATCATGCTCAGAGCTGGATTCATCAATCTCTTCCATTAGATACCGGAATTCATCTTTCGGACGAGAGTTTGATGCGATATGCGAGTCATCAACGTATTTTTTGAGTTTCTCTTCTAATTCTATCGTGTGGACTACCACGTCTCCTATCTTGAGATTAAGTTCTTTATCAACATAAGATTTTGGCGTGGGTTGATGTTCAAGAGTTGGCGCTGCAATGTTGTTTATTTGTTGTGAATTCATATCCAGGTTTCCAGTCATTGTTCCGCCTTCCAACGAAAGCTTTTTAGCGGATTGGTCGTCCACATATCTTTTGTTTGCGCCTTGGTCGGCAACTGTTGGGTCTTTCACATTGAAAATGGTGTGATTTCCCATATCCAAACTAGTCTCCATTGGAAACGCCTCTTTGCGGCTGAGAGAGATATTCTTGACGTCATTATAAGAAACAAGATTGTTATAATTGGCTCCCAAATCATGCCATGTCTGTTGTTTTGAGTTTTTCACATTGAAAAGTCCTTTCAAATCAATATCTTTGATAACTTCATGCGTTGGTTCAGGAGCATCAGGATGGAATTTTTTCAGCGTGATCATATTCACCGCTGACAAATCATTGTCTTCATCAGTTTCCATATTGGTGATCAGTTTGCGATTCATTTCTATGCCTCCTGGTTTGATTATATTATGACCTCTGAGATCAAGGTCACCAGTCATATGCGAGGAACCATCAACCTGAAGTGAATCTGCCCTCAATTGTGTTAATTTGTTTTCGAGACTTCTTTCAAGCGTGTCAACCTGGTGTTTTGTGATTGCGTCATCGTTGTCAACACCTTCGGCAACATTGGCCAGTCGTTTTTGTTGGATATCATAATTAATGTTGGCATCTAATTTCAAACCGCCTTGTTGAACTTGTTTGTTGAAATTTTTTATGTATTCACTCAAGTCAACACCTGTGAATCTTCCCACATTGTTGAATATTCCCATTTTAGAAAGGTTCATCAAAGTTTTTAGCAACACTTTTCTTTTCTTTGTCAAGGAAAAGGAATTCGAATGAGAACAATTCAAACGAATCTTTTGACGTTTGTGAAAAACCGGTCAAACCGGTCTTCTGGAGTACAAATACCGTGAGATATTTGTACTCGTTTTGGGTGTTATTTGTACTCTTCTGAGTGCAGTTGACTAATAAAAACGGAAATTATTCGACAAAGGTTCCACACCGAACTGATCAGAAGAGATATTTGTTATTGACGAAATATTGAACACAAATCCGGTAACGTATAAATTAGTTGATCTGTTAGAAGAAAAAATAATTGGGTCATTTTACGAACTGGAGCTTCAAAAGACAACACAAAACGTGTTTCGAATTGAAAAAGTTATTCGCCGCGATTACAAGAAAAAGAAAGCTTTGGTAAAATGGAAAGGCTATTCCGACAAATTTAATTCGTGGATACCGTTGAGTGATGTTCAAAAGCTATCTTAACGTTTTTATTCTTTCATTTCTTGTGATGATGCACTTTCAATCATCTTGGCTGTATAATAGACAACAGAATAATTTATTATCGGTCGATATGAGTCGTTTCGGCTGATATCAAGCCTCATCAAGCCCCTAGCTTATAAAGCGGACGTTGACGACTCCCGAAGGAGAAGGGGAAAGCGGATATGAACAGTCTATTATAGTTATATAACCAAAACACTGGCCTTAATCTTCGCCCATACAGTCAGCAAGAATTCGCCCTCGCATTGTTTTAAGTTCTTCTGCGTTTCTGTTAAGCTGGTATTCAAGAAACGATGTTTTCGAAACCCAAAATGCCAAAGTTTCCTTCGCTTTGGTCCACTGTTTCACAAGCTTTTCTCGCTCGCATTTCTTGTTGTTCCATGTCCTCCTAAGATTTTTTTAGGAATTGAATCTTTCTTTATGATGTTTTGAAGAATCTGCGCTACTGATTCCACTGGTCCTTGAGGTGGAACTTACCTCGCAGATTGGACTGAAATTAAATCTGTAACGTCGAATTGCATAAACTCGTTGTTCTCCATGTTGTTAATATCCACTCCCCGTTTAATTTTACATGCACATCACGTTTTATACTTATCTGACGTCATTGCATTCCACACTTCCCTATCAACAGGCTGGACCAAAAATAAATTTTGTGTTGATCTTCAGCTACTCGGGTTGATAGGGAAGTGTGGTATGCAATCTATTGTTTTGCACGTGAACATTTATTGTATACAGATTAGTGGCGCGTGAATATAGTGATAATCCTACTAAGCGTCATTACTTAATAGCACATGCGTGGGGGATGATAGATTATTCAACTTTAATGACGTGCATTGAGTGTCATTCCGAGAAAATTTATTCAGCTTTCCGAGAAATGACAAATAAATTTTCTCAGAAACAATCAACAAAATTTCCGGCGGTGGTAGAATTATCGCTAAGAGTTGGCGGTGGTGATTGACGCTAAATGAAGGCGGTAATTGGTTACCGCTGGATTGGAGCGGTGGTGATTTTGAATCGCTAAAAGTTGGCGGTGGTGAGCCATAACTACTAAACTGCGGATGCCCAAGCGGTTTGGAACCGCGGGAAAAGTTGGCAGAAGGATTTAGCGGTTTCAGCAGATCGGTGACAGAAAAAATCGTTGGGTGCCCCAGAGTGCCCCCCATAACTACTTCAGTGCTTTACAGCTTAGTGACCATTCCTCTTTAGTAAAAGTAGAAAACCTAACATTCTCTGAACATTTTTAGATGAACAATATAAGAAATTTCAATATAATTGTTAGTGACCAAGAGTTGTCAAACTAAACATCTTCGGAGAATGAATGGGGTTAGTTTCTAGAGAAACTGTGGTGCTGCGTCGGTGGGGGGTGAAGCACAAGAATTTGGTTTTATCGACTGAGTCGATAAGGTAAATTAGCCACCGTAAAAAGATTCGAGAAAGCTGACGTTTCGAGCGCTAACCCTTCGTCGGAGCGAATCAAGGGATTGTGGGTAGTGTGTGGTTTTATATAGTAGGTGGAGTTTCGCTATTGGTGGAAATTTGGTGACGTGAAAAACAAATGTAAATTAGTTGAATGAAAAGCGTTCGTTGATTCCGTGGGGTTTGAGAGTGCCGATTTGAACGATGATTTTCTGTTCTAAGTTTTTACGGCCTTTTGTGTTACCTTGGTGTAGGGAAAGGCCGCAGATTGTCATGTGTTCTTTAGAATGGTTAGTAAGATTGAAATGACGCGCGACTGGTTTGGATGCGTCTTTGTCATTTTCTTCAACGTCTCGGAGATGTTCACGAAAACGGTCGCCCAGTCTTCTACCTGTTTCGCCAATGTACTTCCGTAAATGTTATTTACTGCATAACATGCACTTTTTGCAAAAAGATATACATTGGCGAAGCAGGTAGAAGACTGGGCGACCGTTTTGCTCCGACGAAGGGCTAGCGCTCGAAACGTCAGCTTTCTCGAATCTTTTTACGGTGGCTAATTTATCTTCGGAGAATGCTGCACTTCGTATTCAACCTCGGCATAATCGAAGAGAAACGAGTGATCAATTTTATTGGTTTCAGAGTTTGCTCCCGGGAAATATATCGTGTTTTACTGAGTATGGCTAGGAGCTTGCTTATTTTTTATTTATTATAATGGAAATTTATTAGGGAGAAAAGTCGCCAGAAGTGTTGCAAGCAAAGACAGTGTTGCAAGCAAAGACATATAAATTGAAGAGACAGAATAACGGCCACAAAATCTTTAAGTTTCACCAGAATGGCAGTTTTGATTTCTTCTTCGCTTTTGTTCTTTTATGAATATTCACAGTTTTGCCGCTCATATTTTATTTATTACTTACAGTGCGACGCGCCTTACCGTAAGCACCCAAAGTTGATCACGATCAAATGTAATCTTGTCGCGATATTCGTGTCCATCATGGGAGTCTAAAGATAGTCACAAAACTTGTAAACAAAACTTGTAAAGATGTTTGTTGGGTACTCACTTAGGTTTATTATGCTCGACCAGCTTAAGCTTTTAAAGAGGTAACGTGGGTTCCAGTTAAAATAAAACGTTTATCCAAAACACTTGTCTGAGAAACATTTAACTGTACAGCTCAATTTTATGGAACTTGAAAATTTGTTTCGAACACTTGTTTGCATTAAACAGAACTAAAAACAAGCTAATGGATATGTTGTAGTTTAATTTTATCCATGGTTCAATAACATGTTCCATTGTTTTATATTCATTATCAGAAATTAACATAGAAAAGAACAAAGGAAAATCATTATGTTAATAGCAACTCAAATTTGCATTTATATTAGCTTAAACTTCCTAAATTTAGGCGGGTTTAGGGGACTGTTCGTTAATTATAGCCACGGGGGAGTTGGTGTTCAGGTTCGAATAAGCTCAACAAAAATGTACCCTCTTCGAAATGTAAAATCCTAACAACCTACCCCCCAAAATATGTCATACGAAAAATGACAGGACAACCGAACTCACGAATCACCGAACGATAAGGTGACTGACAACCGAACGCAAAAACCAGCAAGCGAAAGAGAGAAGGATTGAACGAATCCTTTATGTTAGACGAAAAACTGGATTGTAGCAAAGAAAGAAACCTTAGCATGTGACATATGCTTAATAACACTGTTTAATAAATATTTCTCGTGGACATTTTCAGTTTGTTCGAGTAGTGTTTGAGTGTTTCAGTCAGTTACTTTAAATCAAAGATCTCCATCGGGATTAAAACACAAAAGTAAACAATGTACCCCCTTTTTATGCCATCATAGAAAAATGTACCCCCCACTTTTAACTGCTTTTGAAAATTGTATCCCTCTCCCTTCCAAACACCAACTCCCCCCGTATTTATAATTAACCAACAGTCCTAAGATATTTCCTGCGCAATGAGTTAACTTAATCTTGCTTTGAACAAACCATACCCTGGAGTTTTTCTAAGCTTTCCCTTTGTATTAAAGAAAAGAAGTGCATTACTTTTTGTGATCATGATTGTTTTTCTTGACTGACTGTAACAATGGTCAACAGTTGATCGTTTGATAATTAATCTACTATAACTATCAATAACTTAATTATCTTTCTGCAGCTGCCCGCTACAAGATGACAGCCAACCCGAGAGGAATAACGCTGATCATTAATAACACAGTGTTTGCCGATCGCCCTGAACAACAACGACTGTTAACTCGCCATGGGACGGAGAAAGATGTTTCCAAAGTTGAAAAGTTGTTTACTTCCCTCAATTTTAAAGTACGCACAAAAGTGAATCTTACAAAAGACCTGTTCTTGAAAGAGCTGGATACCCTCGTCGGCCCTAAGTATCACAGTAAATATGATTGTTTTGTGCTGTGGCTTATGAGTCATGGAAAGAGTGGCGAGGTGTTCTTCTCTGACAGTGTCACAGTACCTATCCAAACAATGCATGATTTGCTCAGCAATTATGACACGCTAAAGGGAAAACCAAAGCTGTTTTTCATACAAGCGTGCAGAGGTGAAGCAGAAGATGTGACTGATCATGAGTCCGCTGTTGATCCGACTGGTGCAGTTAAACAGACACCCGTTAACGCGGTTCCTGTGAATGCAGATTTCCTGTATTCATATTCTGCAGTTGATGAGCATATGGCATACAGGAATGAGGAAAACGGAAGCTACTATGTTAATGCTCTTGTGGAAGCCTTCGAAAAGCTGGTTGGTCATGACCACCTTTTAAACATCTTAACGGCAGCCAACGAGAAAATCAGCAAAATGTTTCCGACTTCGCGACTTTTGAAAAAAAAGGTAAAAATAATTTCCGAGTTTTCGTCTACCTTGCGCAAAGAAGTTTGGTTCAGTTTTAAACAGTAGTTGTTTTATATACAGAGTCTACATTTATGTTACCCTCAGTGCGGTTTACATTCAAATAAACTTTCTGTTTACTTGCTGTTTCTGTAAGTACCGCTCTGCTGTCAGTCCGGGTCAAACAAAAGCAAGATATGGTATAAGAGGAGTGTAACATTAAAACGTTGGCCAAAAGCGCATACAAATGATTCATGGCGTTAAATATTAATCTTATTTTTTGTTTCAAGGGTAAATAAAACCCCAAATATTCAAACGCTGTCTGGACAGGAGAGGAAACACGAGATACGATCGTGATAGCCTTACTCGCAGGCTACGATAGCGACAGAACTAAATTCAAAACCACATAGCCCGATTTGCAGTTGACTGCTCAGTGTGGAAGTGGGGCAGCAGTTGACCTTGTTTTGGGTATATACTTCATGTTTTTCATATGTTAAGAGCCAGTCCACGAATGAGTCAAGGATTTTTGGAAATGGCCAGAAACAACCCTACCTCAAACTTGGTGTGGTGAAAGGTAGTCATGAGCAAGTAATCAAATCGATATTATTTTGTCTTTTAAATCTCATATGATCACGTGACAGCTAATTAAATTTTGACCCCCCAGGGAGCCGGTTTTGACCATTGAATTTTCTAAAATTAACCAACTTTGCAGGTCCCTGATCATAACAAAAGCAGCAGAATGTTTAAATGTAATAACATTTCTTTGCTAGGCAACCCTTCTTCTTTTAAAATATAACAACATTATTCTCAGATTTTGCTTAAAGCTGAGAAATAGTTTTGAACAAAGAGGGTGGTTTGGTGGTGCTGAAAAATTACCAAAATTATCCAATTTCAGTTGATGTTTTCGGCCAAAGTGGTCAAAATTTTTTAACCTTTTATATCCCTAAATATAGTCAGGGTATTGTATTTTCAAAATATCGAAAAACTTCTGCGGGCAAATAACTTTTAAGTTTTGTTCGAGATTGTCAAAAATTGACAATTTACTGAAATGGCCATATTTGCTCACCGACAAATTAATGGGTCACAAAATCAGCTTTGAAACTGGAAACTGAAATTATTACTGTATAAAAATACCATTAAGGTTAGAAAAGTACATTTATATGGCTAGAAATAATTTCCAGCTTTGAATTTTGCTGCAATTGGTTTTTAAAGAGCAGCCGGTATCCTTTTCCCATTCCTTCTCCGACGAATTATACGCGATTCTATTCTTATGAGAAGGAAAAAGTTCAAAAATAGATAAATTATAATCTTACACTCATTTTACCGATTTCGTTTTTTTTTTTTAATCCACAAGTGAAAGACAAGAAATTAAAACGACTAATTATTATCTTGGACTGAAAACGGTGAAGGTGAACCGGTAGAAATAGACTAAGAAACTGCGTGACCATGGCGTGACGCCGACGCACGGGCTTTTGCTGAATATTTTCAGTTATCCACAGGAAATTTAAATCTAAAATTTTCTATTTGAAACGGGGAAAACCAAACAATACTTTATTTTAAATACGTCTTTTAAATTGTCTAACTCAGTGCTATTTGTTGCCCGGTTCTTGTTAGATTGTCGAGTTTAACTCAAGATTAAGTTTCGTGAAACGACATCGTAATAAAAACAGCATAAATTAACATTCCAACCAACGTGATAACACTGTTTCATTCTGATTATTAGATTGTTGGAAGCTCGTGGCAAAATTGTAACTGGAAAGCATCTCTTTATAAGCAGATTGCCGTGAAAAAAGAGCGAATCTTTACTTTGCTTTGATCTGTCGAAAATAGAATAGTATATAAGCTTAAAAAAGATGATGAAATCAGACGTTTAATTTCGACAAAAGAATGAAGCCTTTGATTGTTTGTCAACGACGTTCAGATTGCTAGAATCAAAATATATATGGGCAAAAAATAATTAAATAATAAATAATAATAATTATATTAATAATAATAATAATTATATAATGTGCGCGTCAATGTTAGCGTGACTTATAATACTACTCTACTTCCTTATTGCAAAAGCAGTGATCAACAATAATCCAGTACCAGTTAGCCCAGTCTAAAATTTCCGTAACATTTATTTAGGGATGGACCATTAGAAAGTGATGGGGGGGGGGGGGGGGGGGGCAAAAGCCAAAAAAAAAAAAAAATTCCCAGTAAATTATTAAGCAAAAAAAATTCCCACGCATTATCGCAAAAAAAAAAATCTGCCCAAGGACAATAAAAAAATAAACTATTAAAAAGATATATTTCAGTCATCGAGTGAAAAAAAAGATTTCCACCTTAGGTGGACAAAAAAAAATTTCTTGCCTCTCCCAAATTTCCCACCCCTCCCCCCCCATCACTTTTCTAATGGTCCATCCCTTAACCCTCGGACGTACGGGGGGCGGGGTGGGGGAACGAGATATGACGTCATAAGTAACATGTGGTCAAGTCATTTTTGAACAAAAATTCGTATTTTTCACCTTTTTTCAGTGACAAAAACATATAAAATGCTACCAAACGCATTAAAATGTTTAATTGTATGTTATTTTGAATCTCTAGCCAACAATATTTGCAATTTCCACGTTTTCCCGATAAATTTGAATTTTTAGTAAAATCCAAGATGGCGGCCGTCTTGGCGGCCATTTTGGATGACGTCGCGGACCCCAGCAGCGTCACAACCCATAATATTTACCTTTTCTTGTAGAGCACATCGCGGGCTATCTATTAGATGTAAAATATTTCCGAAATATTGCAACATCGCAAAAACCCAAGGGGGGGGGGGGGGGGGTGCAACAACCCCCCCCCTTGTACCACGGTGGGGGTATACGTTTGTGTGTACGTCCGAGGGTTAAAACAACTGAACAATTACTTCAGCGACAGAAGAATGGACTCTCGCTGATCCCTAAAAATCACTAATTACTATTTAGGCCGGCACACATTAGGGGACATTTTCCTCGTGTGACACATAGGGAACCCACACTCTTATTTGTAAACTGCAAATGGAAATTAAATGAGATTTATAAACTTGCCTGTCGTTTTTTTTAACGTCGTTCTGCGATGCGAAAATGATGTTCGTGTCGGCGCTTTGACCGTTAGTTTCACAATGCTTTATTTTATGCGGTTGTGAATAATGTCACGCGGCTGTTATTATCGTCTCGCGTTTCACTGTTGGTTTGTGGTTTTTAATGCCATCCCGCGGCGCGGCTCTCGTTATCGTCTCGCGTTTCACTGTTGGTTATTAATTTATTAACCATTTGAATTAACGGTAATGAATAGTGACTCTATTCTCTTTTCTCTCTCTCTCTCTATTACCGTTAATTCAAATTGTTAATAAATTAATAACCAACAGTGAAACGCGAGACGATAATAACAGCCGCGTGACATTATTCACAACCGCATAAAATAAAGCATTGTGAAACTAACGGTCAAAGCGCCGACACGAACATCATTTTCGCATCGCAGAACGACGTTAAAAAAAATAACAGGCAAGTTTATAAATCTCATTTAATTTCCATTTGGGTTTACAAATAAGAGTGTGGGTTCCCTATGTGTGACATCCCTGTTTTGCGAAAACGTTCTGTTGTGAGGACACAATTTTGTCCCCGCAACATGTTGCATGAAATTCAGCTGGTTTGAATTCGTGCGTCATGAAGCGGGGAGAAAATGACCCCCATTTCGATGTCGCATCGTTTGCACTGCTCTTGCAAACTGTCCCCGGACTTCCCGCTAGAAAATAGAACTGAACCAATAAAAACGCGCCATTGATTATCCCATTACATTACTGCACACACTAGGGGACATGTTGAGGGAACATAAAGCGGGAACAGGCCTCTTCGTGTGCACAGCATAGGCGCATTGTACAGGGACAGAAGGAAAAGCTGGTGCACACAAAGCGGATTGAGGTATAAAATCACAAAAGTCACTGAGGGCGCCTGCTACTGAAGGCTCATGGGATAATCAATGGCGCGTTTTTATTGGTTCATTTCTATTTTGTGGCGGGGACAGTTTGCAAGAGCGGTGCGCACGATGCGACATCGAAATGGGGGTCATTTTGTTGATCCCGCTTCATGACACACGAATCCAAACCAGCTGAATTTCATGCAACATGTTGCGGGGACACAATTTTGTCCCCGCAACAGAACTTTTTCGCAAAAACGGGGATGTCACACGAGAAAAACTGTCGCTGCAACATGTCCCTGCTTCATATCCCCGCAACATGTCCCCTAGTGTGTACCGGCCTTTTAAAGGTTCCCCTTTTCCTGTCTTGCACGCGAAAAGGGCAAGTAACACATCTGCTCCAACAGGAACTAGCTTTGAAGACATGAAATGGATTTGACGAGAATGTCCTTTGTCGATTGTTCGGTCACCGATGGGCGGCTTTCCCTCGTGATTGTGACAGTACTTGCTTCTTCCCCTCCAGCCGATGCCCAACAAATGCCGGTGACGCGCACACACAAAGAATGTACTCAAAGCTTCCAGTACAAAGTCAAACATTCCTTTAAGTCAAATGATTTTCATTGTTGTAAATTACTTGCACAGTTGACTTATAATTTAAACCTGAAAATGACGAAAAAGGAAAGCATCTAATCCATAGAAACTGACCTGCCCTAGCCAGAATTAGTTCGGCTTCTGTTGTTACTTTTGAGCGGCTTAGGCCCGGTTCAAACGTCGAACTTCACATGTGCCGAATCTAATGCAAATGAGTAAAATCTATTGTTCTTGCTCATTTGCATTAGGTTCGGCACATGTGAAGTTCGACGTTTGAAACCGGGCCTTAGTTGAATAAACTTCTTGTGACCCTGAATGTCCCTTTTGCACATTTGCTTTACTTTGAGGAATGCTTGAACACAGCAATCCGACTGAATAATTTGGTTAAAACTACAACTTTAAGCCATATTAATTGTCGAAAGATGACTTACTAACGGTAAATCTCTATAAAGTTATTGGTTTCAAATATTTTCATTAATTCCTTATTGCCCTCGATACCAAATAATGGTCAGCGGATAAAGCATATGCAATCAACAAGCGACGACGCTTTATAAACAATTGGAAGCTTCACTTTCATTCAAGAATTCTCCAATGAGAGCAAAATGTTTCACTTCTAAATGAAATATTCCGAGTTAGATTTCAACATTGAAAGGGGATGTTGGACGTGGAAGTCGTAGTCGTTGTACTCTCATATTGGCAAAGTTCATGCAGTGCTGTACAGTAATGTACAGTTGCGGAAACAATGCCAAAATGCTTTACTTCTCATTGACTATTTTCTCGACTTGTGAATTTGCAAAGGTATCTACCCGATTTTCTCGAAGAAGAGGATGCTCGCTAATCCAGATGAGGTAAGCTTGTTTTGTTTATTTAACCGCAAAAGTTTTTCAGAATATATTTGATCAACGTTTCAATATTTTGCAAAATTGAAGTTATGCTAGTTTATCTTAAATTATGACTGGTTATAAAACTGGTAACAAATAAGTTTGGAAAGCAGATTCGTTCCTTCTTCCGGGCAAGCTTCTTATGAAGATATGTTTTGCCACGAGCAACAATCTAATTTAATATCAGATTGAAACAGTGTTGGTGTTATCACGTTGGAATGTTAATTTATGCTGTTTGCGAGAAAAACTGTGTTGTTTATTACGATGTCGTTTTTACTAAACTTAATCTTGAGTTAAACTCGACAATCTAACAAGAACCGGGCAAAAAAAGCAGTTAGACAATTTAAAAGACATATCTAAAATAAATTATTGTTTGGTTGTCCCCGTTTCAAATAGAAAATTTTAGATTTAAATTTCCTGTGGATAACTGAAATAAATATTCAGCAAAAGCCCGTGCGTCGGCGTCACGCCATGATCACGCAGTTTTTTAGTCTATTTCTACCAGTTTACCTTCACCGTTTTCAGTCCATGATAATAATTAGTCTTTTTCTTGTCTTTCACTTGTGGATTAAAAAAACGAAACCGGTAAAATGAGCGTAAGATTATAATCTAATAGTTAAACTTTTTCATTCTGATAAGAATAGAATCGCGTATAATTCGTCGGGGAAGGAATGGGAAAAGGATACCCGCTGCTCTTTAAAAACCATTTTCAGCAAAATTCAAAGCTGGAAAGTGTTTCTAGCCATATAAATGTACTTTCCTAACCTTAATGGTATTTTTATACAGTAATAATTTCAGTTTCCAGTTTCAAAGCTGATTGTATGTGACCCATTTGTCGGTGAGCAAATATGGCCATTTCAGTAAATTGTCAATTTTTGACAATCTCGAACAAAACTTAAAAGTGATTTGCCCGCAGAAGTTTTTCGATATTTTGAAAATACAATACCCTGACTATATTTAGGAATATAAAAGGTTAAAAAATTTTGACCACTTTGGCCGAAAACATCAACTGAAATTGGATAATTTTGGTAATTTTTCAGCACCACCAAACCACCCTCTTTGTTCAAAACTATTTCTCAGCTGTTAAGCAAAATCTGAGAATAATGTTGTTATATTTTAAAAGGAGAAGGGTTGGCTAACAAAGAAATGTTATTACATTTAAACATTCTGCTGCGTTTGTTATGATCAGGGACCTGCAAAGTTGGTTAATTTTAGAAAATTCAATGGTCAAAACCGGCTCCCTGGGGGGTCAAAATTTAATTAGCTGTCACGTGATCATATGAGATTTAAAAGACAAAATAATATCGATTTGATTACTTGCTCATGACTACCTTTCACCACACCAAGTTTGAGGTAGGGTTGTTTCTGGCCATTTCCAAAAATCCTTGACTCATTCGTGGACTGGCTCTTAATCATGATTTTCTTGTGCTAACTAGTTTTTGGTCAGCATGATTTGCATAAGAAACACAAGAAGGTTTGTATCAAAACAAAGCCAATGCCAGCCTCACTATCACTCAATGGCCAGGGTATTAAGCACAGAACTGTAAAATGGTCTATTCGGAGAATCGCAGGCTCATAAACTTAACTCTAAGTGTGTGGAATATAACTTACAATACATAGGACAATTGGAATTCGAAAATAAACTAAATTTCATTCCAAAGTAATCCGTTCAAATATTGTTCATTTAAGCTCTGGTTAGATGAGGTGGGGTTTTGATTGACATGACCTCCCCGATAGTGTAAAGTTTAACTTTACGTGCCTAGTTGTCCCAGGGTGGAGATATTTGATCGTAGACTGGAAAGTTATAAACAAACCATATAGAGGTTAGTAAGGATAAATGCTTTTTTCGATCGAGTGTTCTGAAAAGTAATTCATCGATTAAAAATAAAGAGGCACAGGATAAACAATTTCCAGAAAGTGTAAAGTTATACACAAATGCATTAGATGTTAGTAAGGATCATTGATTTTGATTATAATACATAAGGCCAGTTTTCCAACTGAGTGTTCTAAAAAGTCGGTTTGCAGTTGTTCTCTGTTTGCTTTGCTTCATGATCAAGTGAAGGTGGGCAACAGATTTGGTAGTTTTTCTATTCAGTTTTTCTCTATTTACATGTAAAACAATGTGAAACAAAACGACAGAAATAAACCAGTTGTGGAATTGTTATGCTGTTTATTCAACTGAATATCCACTGTTGCAGTTGCTGGAATGTTGTAGTGCGTGCATGACAGTTAATAGAGAGCTTTAGATTTGAGTACGAGTACGAGATTGAGTATGAGTACGACTTTTGAATTTAAAGCCGGTCATGTCCCACAGCTGTCAGTTATTCCTGTTGCTGAACAGAAGACTAAGAGACTCTAGGCATAGAATTGGTGTGACAAATGGTTATGTAGAGCACGCGAACTAGGTTTGAAAAGTCGTACTCGTACGTCGTCTTAACCTCCTATTCGTAGTCCGATCTAAAGTTCCCTAAATAGTTATAGAGTTGGCGGCACCAGATCAGTTTTGCAAAACTGATCTGATACCAAGCCAACTCTATACTACTTACCATATAATGGCGAAAATAAAATGGAAATATTAAATGGTAAAATCAAATGAAACTATATGTTAATAAAAACAAAATGGTGCGTTTATTCCATTGCGTGATTCCACATAATAGAATCCTTTGCGTGACACAATTCTCGGAAACACAGGAAGTCTACACAGGATTGAATTAAGGAAAGTTATTTTTTGATTTAATTCTTTTTCATTTTTATCAAATGGTTCCATGTGCTTTTTCACCCCCTAAAATGCATTTTGAGTCGGCTTTTCGACATGATTTCCTTGTATTTGTTCCTTGTGCTTTTTCACCCCCCTTTAATGCTTTTTTGATATTACGTTTCAAGGTCATGAGACAGTCGTATGATTTCCCTCAACCAATCAAATGGTGGATGATACAAAATCCACTTGCCATTGTTCTCTTTTGTTTCCATTGGGAAGGGAAAAAACCTTTTTCAAGCAAAACAAGATTTGCATGTTAGTCACATAAAAATAATATCTCATATAATAGTATAGAATGAATTGTAATTTGGAAATTCATGATGAATTTAAGAATATAGGAGAGTTGACCTGTCCCTTTTGTGACCAACGATTAGCAGATGTTGTTAGAAATACGGAAGTTGTTGAATCATGTTGTGAAAAAATAGATTTGATTAAAGATGAGGGTATGAATGTTTGTAAAAATTGTGGCTCCGTTCATGGTTATGATTTACAAGCTTCATATATTGATTTCCATGATAACAAATATAAAATGAGGATAAGGAGTGTGTATATAAGAAAATATCATATTTTAAACATTGTCAATGATATAGCACAACAGAATCATGTACAAATCAGTAATGATAATAGAGAGAAAATCCTGAGAATATTCGCTTTAATTAATGAAGTATTATCGCAGGTTAACAATAACCGTAAACGGATGATTTGTATTAAATTTTGTTATCAAGCAATTATTTAGGATGCTTGAGCTTCCATACAAGAGTATTAAAGTAACGAAGTCAATGAAGACATTAAAATTCTATGAGACTTGGTGATAACATGTTTATGAATTGATAAAGAATGATATCAACAAAATTATTAAAACGTGACCTGTTGCGTGATTCTCAGAAAAACAGGAAGTCATACGTCATGTAAAGGGAAAAATCCCTTTGAATGAGCAACAAAATAAAAATTTATGGTAAAGTTTATCGTAGAATTTACTCTAAAAGTTTACTCGGAAGTGAATTTTTTATCATACTGTTTCTCGAATTTATCAGCAAGAGGACAAAGATCGATGATAATTTCATCTAACTGTCTCATTTCATTGATGAAAACAGTGTGGTTGAATTGATTTCCTCTGAGACATGAGCGTAAATTAACTAGTGTTTTTTCATATGTTGTGTATGCGAATTTAGACATTTCTATTTTCCTTTTATAGTTTTTTATTTCACTGTATGTTTTTAGCACTAAACCAGCTCCAGAAATAAAAGCTAGTATAGCAGGATTTAATGTGATACTACCAGCTACTGTACCAATAACTACTAAGCCTGTTGAAGTTACATTTATAATTAAATTCAATCTCTTAAAATATTTGAAAGCCTTCTTATAACACCAAAAGCGTTTATGATAAAATTTATACAATGCTTTGATTTCAGATAATTTTTCTTGGCTGATGCTTTTATCTATGTGATTAAAATTGAAGATGTATATTTTAGTCATTATATTATATATTTGGATAATTATATTTTAGGATTTGAAATGAGGCAATATAATACACCACTTATTTGGCCCATTATTGGAGATCTTTTTATTTTCTTCGGCAATGAAAGGCAGCAATATGTGTATCCAGGCCCTTTTTCATAGTCATTATAAAATCTTCCATATGCATCATGAAAAATAGCATGTTTGATTAAAAATTGATAATTGGTATTTAGAGTACAAGAACCTGGTCCTATTAATCCAATGTCAGAGTGTTTTTCTAATATTTGGTTAAATGATATTGGCTCATTCAAATAGTTTACATACAAAAATTGATATATTAAAGCCGATTTTAATATTTCATCTTTAGTATCAGGATGTAGGTGTTTTTGGGTTGTGAAAAATTTATTACAAAAATTAATTGCTTGCTCCAAATTCAGCATGTATATTTATTGATTATATTAAATGTAGCTTTTATATAAAAAATATGGTGTATATTTTT
This sequence comes from Cladopsammia gracilis, assembly GCA_022457155.1. Classification (NCBI taxonomy): domain Eukaryota; kingdom Metazoa; phylum Cnidaria; class Anthozoa; order Scleractinia; family Dendrophylliidae; genus Cladopsammia; species Cladopsammia gracilis. Next base: position 73,378 of record JAJGOT010000436.1, on the reverse strand, counting down.
CCTATGTGATTAAAACTCTTCAAAAAGTGCACTGATATGGCAATTATAAGGTGCAAATAAAGTTTCTTATATTTCTTCAACTAAAACTGTAAGATGAATATTAAATTTGACTGGATGACCCAAGGCAGATCTTTGATCCAAAAACATGATATTTATTGTATATAGTCCATAAATGTCAATTTGACGTGCGTTTTTATTGGTTTCTACTATATTTAAATCGGGCGCTGAATAAAATGAATCATTTAATATTAGAAATGGAGTGGGATTACCTTGAATTGGAGTGAAAACAGAAATAGCTTTTGTTATTTTGAAATTAAATGGAAGATTTATTACAAACTTATAACCTGGTTTTTCTTTAGAACCTACCCAATCGAATATTTGAAAAGTTTTAAGTTTTGGACTTAAAATCCTGGTTTCAAGTTGAGTTATTTTAGTTTGAAGTTGTGTGATTAAAGAAGAATTAACAATATTGTGATTATTCATATCAATATCCGTTGCCATTACCATTTTCTGATTTTCAAAAATGAAAGGTGCATCATAAACACTGCTTTCAATATCAGGTTGAGAACCTTTGGCACCATATATGATCAGATTTGCATCTCCTTTTGCAGCTGATTCAGCGGCTCCATTCCAGTTCAAATCCAGGAAAATGAATTCAGGTGGAGAAATCTGCCATTTATGCATGTGGATGATGGATCTTGTATAACCGGCGGAGCCACCGGCCCCAGAGCCACCAATTGGATTTGAAAACTTCTTTGTTGATTGTTGATTGATATTCAGACTTGTGCTCACGACATTAACACTAACACCATCCATTGACGCGGGGAATAATTCAATGCAAATAGTGTATTCTCCTTCTGGTAATTTGTACATATTGAATCCAAGTCTCCCAGAGTATTCATTAAAAGGATCTTTTGTTATTTTCAAATCATATGCCTTCTTATTGAAATGATGTGGAGAACTTGAAAAATCAGTTATTCCAGTCACTGTCATATTATGTTCAGAGCTGGATTCATCCACATTTTCCATCAGATACCAGAATTCATCTTTCAAGTGCGAGGTTGACGTGACATGTGATTCATTTACATATTTTTTGAGCTTCTCTTCTAATTCTATCGTGTGGACTACCACATTTCCTATCTTGAGATTAAGTTCTCTATCCACATAAGATTTTGGCGTGGGTTGATGTTCAAGAGTTGGCGCTGCAATATTATTGATTTGTTGTGAATTCATATCCAGGTTTCCAGTCATTGTTCCACCTGCCAAATAAAGTTTTTTAGCGGATTGGTCGTCCACATAACCTTTATTCGTAGCCATATCGCTTACAGTTGGGGTTTGAACATTATATATTACGTGGTTGTTCATGTCAATTGAATTCTCCATAGGAAGCATCTCTTTACGGGATAAGAATATATTTTTGACATCATTGTAAGAAACTAGATTGTTATAATGTGCTCCCAAATCATGCCATGTTTGTTGTTTTGATTGGACAATATTGAACATCTCCTTCAAATCAATATCTTTGGTTACTTCATGTGTATGTGCTGGGGCATCAGGGTGATACTTTTTTAAAGTGATCATATTGACGGCAGAAAGATCGTTATCTTCATCCGTATCCATATTTGTGATCAGTTTTCGATCCATATCAATTTCTCCAGGTAGAATTAATTTATTTCCTCTGAGGTCAAGATCCCCCGTCATATGAGCTGTTCCATCTAACTTTAAATAATGCGTGTCACTATACTCTTTATTAACAGCATCTTTTTCTGAAATTGGTGTTTTTAAATTTTTGATGTTATTGTCTTTCATGTCAAGATTTCCTGTAACTAACGGCAGATGTTTGCTGACGAATGTATTTCTAACGAATTTGAAATCGACAACCTCATCCAAACCAGTAACTTGTCCTATATTTACTAATTTTTTACCTTGCATATCGTAATCACCATCCTCTGTTAATTTGAACCCTACGCCAGGTAATCCACGTTGTGGGTGGTTAGTAGATTGTGAGGAGGGTAAAAGTCCATCTGAGTAACTCATATATAATTGAGTTATATTATATTTTTCCATTGAAATATTTAGTTGTGAATTTCCGTGGCTTATCAATATATACGAAGGAATATGGTTCTTTAGTTGCTTTCTCATATAATTCTTTTGGAATACTGTTTTCACGGCAAATTAGACTCCTCTCATTAGCACTTGGGAATTCGTAAATAGAGAAATGTGAACAGTTCAATCTTATGTCTTTTGGTGTCTTATAGTAGCTTTGACTCAGATAAATCACACTGCAATTTTTGTGTCTCCCTCGTATAAAATAGTCGACCAATGGTTTTTGGTTTTTATTACATACGAAATCGTCAAATACTACTAATTTCTGTGAGTCACAGTCAATGTCTTCAACGGGAATAATCTCATCATTGTTTGCTTTGATAACTTCATAGCCAACTTCATCACTTATTGGTTGGAACATATCCATAAGATTCTGGTACTTAGACTGCTCTAAGTTTTTAGCATAAAGATATACTTTATCAAAATACAACAGATGGATGATCATATGCATTAGTGCATTAGTTTTACCAGAACCGCTGGGTCCGCAAACCAACATCCGACATGATCGATCAGGCATGAATTCATATAACTGTTTAAAGTTTGAGACAACATCGTTTTCAACGTCATAATTTGGTATTTTCATTTTATATTATATGGGTATATTATTTAAATATAACATGGTGTATAACACGGTGTACAACACGGTGTACAACACGGTGTACAACACCATGTTAAACGTTATTTTTTATATATGATTTTCATTTTTATGTAATATAATAATATAACAATAAATGAGTTTACTTAAGTGGAAAGAACTCGCAAAGAGTAAAACTGATTTTAGGGAATAAGATTAATTATGTTCATGATAGAATTACGAAACATGATATTAGTCAGCAGACCAGTCAGGAGTCATTGGCTAAGGTATTTAAACCAGTTACTAGTAAATTAGATGATGTTATTGACAGTAATTTAGATTCGAGGATGCCTCAGAGAAAAATGCGACCACCTAAGAAAGGTGAGCCTGGTATTGACTATATACCTGAAGTTGATCCATATGAAGAAATGGATGTAGAAGGTCTGATTGATTTTGGTGATTATGTACCACCACAGCAAGATAAACAACTGATGCCAAAACCTCCAACATATGAAGAATCTTTACAAGATCTTATGGAAGGAAAGAAGGAGATTTATGTTGATCCTCAGTACTTGCCTCCACCAGCATATGATGAGATTGATTATGTATTAGAAGATGAGGATATCGATTATGCATTAGATGATGAAGATACGAGTAATGAGATTTCGAATGATGTTGGTATTGTGAATTATGAAAATGCGGAGAAGATATTGAATCAATCAACAATGACACCCCAAAAGACTAAGAAATATCTTAATAAGATTGTAAAGGATGCTAAAATAAAAAAGAGTCAATTAAATGGCTATAAAGCAAATGTTACAAAACAATACAATAAGGGGGGAGATATCATCAGGTGAAAGGCAAATGCGAAACAAAAGAATAGAGAACGCAAGAGTTACTTTAAATGAATACATAAAACATTATGAGACTAAACTGGAAACAATAAAAGGTTCGGGGATAAAAGGCCGGGGAAAAAACAGAGAGGTGGAAATATTATGTTTTATAATGATATAAAGCAGCTTGTGAAAAAATTGGCATTGATTATTGGTGAAAGATTGGCAGGGAATACCAGCCTTGAGATGCGAAATACAGGAGTAGCTATCCTGGATATTTTACTAAAGACTGCAAAAATCAATAGACCACAATATAATAAATTGTTTAGTCAATATTTCAAAATATAATTAATATAACTTTATTATATAAATGGAACGAGAGATAGTATTATCATCTTATAGTGTAAAAAAATCAAGGGAATAATAAACCTGAGGATTTTGCAACAAAATTTACTAGACCTATAATTTTAGATCGTAATATGCAATATGTTATTGGTCTTAAGAGAATTATCAATATGAGTTTTACATGGTTTAATGTTAATGCTGGATACAACAATCAATTAATCAAATATAGCTCCGATAGTGGTTCAACATTTAACAACATCACCTTTCCAGCCGGAGTATGGAATTATACAGACTTCAATACATATATCAAGGACATAACAAAAACTGGTGATACGTATCCTATCACTCTTGAATTCGATAATACAACATTTAGGGTCACGGTTACATTAGCTCAGAATTATCGGCTTGATTTGACACATTCCAATTTTAATGATCTAATCGGTTTCGATAAAATAGTATTAACAAGTGGGACAAACATTGGACCAAGGGTTCCAAATCTATCTCAAGATACAGATGTCCTCAATGTTCATTGCGACCTAATTAATGATTCACTTGTAGACGGTCAAGATACAGACATCATTTATTCCTTCTCAACCAGTGTACTCCAACCTAGTTACTCCTTTACCCTCGAACCGCGAAGAGTCACATTTAATCCAGTCAATAAGAATAGTATAAGTAGTATCAGGGTATACATTACTGATGGAAAAAGAAGATTAGTTAACCTGAATGGAGCAGATACATCTTTCTCACTAATTCTGAAAAGTTTAGAATAATATAACATAATAGTATAATGAAACCGTATGAATTCAAAAGATTTTACCATCCAAAACTTGGTAAATTTGTATATCAACACAAAGGGTCTGGGCTTATCGTTGATAATATTTTCAAACCATTAAAGAGTGTGGCATCATCTGTTTTCAAGAAATTTGCTAAGCCAATAGCAAAGAAGGCATTAGAATCGGGGATATCACATACAGGTGAGAGACTGGGTAAGGCGGTATCACAGAAGTCAGGAGACCTAATAATGAAAAGATTGGCAAATTTGAGAAAAGGAGCTACAAGACAAAAGACACTTCTTCCATCCTCACCCATTAAACAGCAACAGCAAAATGAAAGTACTGATATGATACTCAATAGATTGATATCAGGATCTGGTATAAAAAGAAGGCTTAGAGTCTTCAAATAAATAAGATGATTGAAAACATCTATATGGTATATTGCAAAATTATGGTATATAATTGTAAAATTATCTAACATAATAATGCAATGTCTTTTAGAACAAGTGAATATCTGCAAAGATATGAGTTGGTACGATTCCAACTTGATGATGTAATCAGAGCCCCAGCTAACAATCAACACCAAGACAAACCTGGGTATAAATTTACAATTAATGATCGATCGAGCTTTTTCGATTGGTACAATGCTTATTTCGAGGTCCAGTTCCAGGTACAAAAATTAGCTGATGGTACAGCCTATGATGCAGACAGGATTACAGTTATTAATGGAGCCCATAGTTTGATTAGACACATGATGATAAAATCAGCAGGAAAGATCGTATATGACACAGACAATCTACATAAGGTAACTTTTGTAAAGAATTTGCTGGAATATAGTGACGATTTTGCTCGTAGTGTTGCCAAAAACTCTCTTTGGTATTTGGACACAGATGACACAACAGCAAACACAAATACAGGGTATGAGTCCAGACGACTTTTGACTAGAGAGAATGCTAATGTCAATGATATCATACCTCTTAATCGTTACAGTTTCTTCGAAGAGCTAGAAGATCGAATGTTAGTCCCAATGCAACTACAGTTTAATATACAGTTACAGAATGACAATGAATTAATCTATAAGGCCGGTGGAGCAGATGCTGGTCGAGTGGTCATTGATAGATTGCTACTTTGGGTGCCAAAATTGACACCAAAAGACAGTCTCTACGATACGTTTGTTAGTTCTTTTTTGAAAGATGATAAATGGACATATCTGAGAGAAATGTATGAGGTGTCCGCACCAACACATAGCAGTGGATTCTTCCAGATATCCTCCAGTATTGATAATGTTAAGGCTATCTTTGTATATCTACAACGAGCTAAAACAAACAATGCAGAAGAGAATCCGTACCTGTTTGACACTTTCAAAGTAAATGAGGGTGATGATGCTTGCAGTCTTACAACATGCAGATTGGAATACGGTAACGGTGTATTTTACCCAGAAACCGAGTATGACAGTGAGAGTAAAGTAAGAATCTTCAACGATTTAATGTCTTTTGCGATGAGAAGGAATGATTACAACACCGGAACCCAGTTGAATCTAGCTAATTATAATAGTCTCTATCCACTAATCTATTTCGATCTATCATATCAAGCAGAGAAAGTAACAAGGGACCCAAAACAGTTGATTTTTAGGTATAAACTCAATGCTAATAGTGCTGCAAATAGTCCTTTCAGCGTACATGCTATAGTCCTATATGAAGAGACAGTTGTTATTGACAAAGTGGGAAATGAATTAGTTATAGTGTAAAAAAGTAACAAATTGCTAATCAAATAATAATATCCTTATTTCATATATGTTTTATAACCAGAAAATTATATAACATATATTTATATACAACAAATGACTCAACTTTATGAAATCAATGTGAGACTTTCAGAAAATCAAAAAAAGAATCTGAGTACTGCTTACCACAAAACGGAAACAATTGTTCTAAGACTTACGAAGGACTCTCTTCGTGGTAATGATACTCTACATGTCCCGGCAATGGTAAAAAAAGGTTGGAGAAGAATCGGAATTTGGGTAAGGGTATGGACATTAAGCTTGCGAAAAAAAATATTAGAAAACAAGTCGGTGGAAGTTTGTTAACTACCATTCTAACCCTTGGACGTGCAGCTTTACCTACTATTGGTAAAACCCTTGGTCTTTCAGCTCTTGCTGGTTTGGCTTCAGAAGGTGCTTCTCAAGTGGTTAAAGCAATATCTGGAAGAGGTGTACAGTCGGGTGGTTTTCTTATACCCCAAGATAAAATTAATAAGCTGATAAAATATAAGCATATTTTAACGACGAAACAAAAACAGGATATATTGAATGCTCTTCAGTCAGGTTCAGGTGTTCATGTAAAACCCACAAAAACACAATCAGGTGGATTCCTCGGAACTCTGTTGGCAAGCATTGGTGTTCCGCTTCTTCTAAATGCTTTGGGTAAAACTGGTAGCGGTGCTCCTCGAATTGGAAATAGTAAGAAAATGGGTACGGGAGCTCCAAGAATTGGTGTATATAGACCACCTCCATTTATAGGTACATGGGATAATCCAATTGGTATGGGGATTAAAAAAAAGCTCCGAAGAAAAAGACAACAAAAAGAGGCGAAGGCTTGCTATTAGGGAAAAACAGCCCATTCAATGGCATCCCACTACTAGGGGCAATACTGTAAAACCGAAATTCCACAAAGACATCCCGTTAAGTAATCATGATCTAATAAAATGGTGCAGATATTTAAACATCCCAATCAGTGATGTTCTGTCAAGGCAAGGAATGAAAGAGTTCCACATAATCATAGCCAAGCATTATTTATTTACAATCTAGAACCTAGTTATATGGCAGGATCTCATTGGGTTACAACTTATGTAAAAGACAACGTGATAAATTATTTTGACAGTTTTGGTATGCCTCCATTTCAAGAGATCGTAAATCATGCGAAAAGAAGGAATATGACACTGCTTCACCAAAACAACCAAATCCAAAACAGAAAAACGTCTACATGTGACTACTTCTGTTTATACTTTCTGAACGAAATGAATAAGGGGAATTCGTATTATAATTTATTGCAAGTATTTGACATATATGATACAATGAAGAATGAGAGATTCCTCGATCATTATTTTAGAAATATCTAACTTATATATATAATGGTAAAATCATATTGCGTTAGACAGAAGAAAGTCACTGAATGTGTCCCAGGTTCTGAAAGATATCAAAAAAAATAAAAATGGTGGAACTATGTTGAAATGCACTTGTGCTGAATGTGGTATAACAAAGACTAAATTTGTTAAAAAAAAGGGAAACTAAAAGGCCCGTCTGAAGGGGCGGGCTTATTTGATATAGCAAATTCCCACAGTCTTGGTGAAATTGCAGCTAAAAGCGCTTTAAAAGGTTTGTATAATTTAGGTAGAATCGGAGCATCAAAGGCAATTAAATCTGATTTTGCAAAACGAAAAATTAAAGGTACTGTAAACAAATACCTTGATCAAGCGCTTGACAGTTTCACATCGGATTTATCGAAAAAACTAAATCCACTACACAGTGGTGGCGCTATTGATATTCATAAAGCTATTGGTAAATTACCAAAACCTAAAGGCGGTTGGACATTACCCGGTCATAAATATACTGGGCCTTATAATGATTTAGAGAGTCAAGTGAAATATGACCCAACAACTGGCCAAATATTAGAAATATATGACCAACCTACAGGAAGAACGGATGCTATTGCCATGCAGCACGATGTCAGACGACAGAAAGTGCAAGAATAGAGCAGACAGAAAAATAGTCAAAGCTTTAGATGAAGTACCATATGATGAGAGACAATGGGGTCATTGGTTGGCTAGAAACTCGATTGATATAAAACAGAAATTAGGTCTTGGTGTTAAACAAAAAAGGAAGCCAAAAAACGGAAAGCGGCGTTGAGTAAAAATGATTGGGCTCAACAATTAGCCGATGAATTACATAAGCCAATCAAACGAAAATTTAAAGCAAGAAGAGTTATTGTTAATGGAATAGATGATATTTGGAGCGCTGACCTTGTAGAAATGCAGAAGTTTTCAAAATGGAATAAAGGATATAGATATTTATTAAATATCATTGATGTGTTTTCGAAATTTGCTTGGAGCATTCCTATTAAAAATAAAACAGGTAATACAATTACTGAATCATTTGATGATGTTATTAAAAAGTATAAAAGAAAACCGAAATATTTATGGGTTGATCAAGGATCTGAATTCTATAATAAAACTTTCAAAAACTGGCTAAAGAAAAGTAATATTGAGATGTATTCTACTTTCAATGAAGGTAAAGCTGTTGTTATTGAGAGATTCAACAGAACATTGAAATCTAAGATGTGGAAACAATTCACAGCCAAAAATACAACACAATACTTAGATATGCTACCTAAACTATTAAATGAATACAACAGTACAAAGCATTCAAGCATAAAGATGACACCCGTTGAAGCTAGTAAAAAGAAGAATGAAGGAACTGTTTATTTCAATCTATATGATATGGAACCATCATCATCAAAAGTAAAATTCAAAGTTGGTGATAAGGTTAGAATTTCAAAGTATAAAAGAAAGGTATTTGATAAAGGATATACAAGTAATTGGACTGAAGAGGTATTCACAGTTGATAAAATCCAATACACAAACCCTATTACATATAAGTTAAAGGATCTTAATAATGAATCAATAGAAGGATCTTTCTATCAACAGGAGATATTGAAAGCTAAACAAGATGTTTTTCGTATAAATAAGGTTATCAAAAGAGACTATAAGAAAAAACAAGCTTTGGTATCTTGGTCTGGTTATCCAAAAGAATTTAATTCATGGATACCCGTTAAAATATGTCAAAAATATATAATGTTTATATATATCACGAGTGGCATTGAGAAATATATCAAAAAAATAAATTTTCAAATTCATGAATGTGAAGATGAAATAGACAATCTTCATGATAAAATATATGATAATGAGCGTAGATTGGATCTGTTACAATATAAAAAGAAATTATTGAAACTTTATCATAAAAAATACATGAAATTGATGAAGATATAACATTGAAACAGTTATTGAATATTATCTGCAATGAGATAGAAAACAATAGATACGATGATCATGATGAATGTAATGTGTTGAAACAAACCAAAGTTGATAATATGGTTGAATTGAAAACTGAAATATGGGTATAAATTAAAAATACTATAAATTATTTAAACACACTAAAATATCATTTAAAAATAAATATATAGATTATATATATGGAAAATCAAAATGTTAAGAGAGGTTACGGAAGGCCTAGGGTATTTAGTGATGAAGAAAGAAAAAACACAAGACGGAGTATATGTTAAATAAACCATGGTATTGTTACGTTTGCAAAAATGGTGAAAATTACTCTTTGGCTGGGAAATCTTGTCACTTAAAAACAAAAAAGCACATTAAAAATGTCAATGTCAATAATGTCATGGAAAAAATCATTAACATAACACACAAAAATAATTCTTTCAATATAGTTTAAAGGATCCAGTAATTGGATTATTTGAATTATCAACTATATTTAAACGCACTAATTGAAGACACTTAAAAAATGAAAATCTATAGTAATAATATATATATATATATGAAATGAGAAAACTCAACTAAAAAGACGAAGGGATACACTTTGGTATATTTTGGTGCTGGGTGGGATTTTAAACCAGTTAGTAACTCATTATATAGTAAATTTAACCATTTTATTTTCATTGACAGTCTACCTAAGCTATCTCACTATGAACCAGGTATGCCGGGATACGAAAAAAGTAAAGATAGAGAAACATTTATAAAGACTCTAAAACATAAACTGATATTAAGTAGTATCAGAAAAAATCTATTAACATTTAAAAATGACAAAATAAAACTAGAATGTTATATAAATACAACAGTTGAAGAAGCTCTAACAAATCTAACCATCAGAAAAAAAAAATGAATAAGGCCATATGGTTACATGAGAATGGTTTCAGACCTTATGATTATGGGTTAAAAATAGGGGATTTACCTAATTTGTTAGAATATCGTGCCAAAATACGTGAATTATAATATACAGTTATTATATATGGAAAAAATCAATCAATTAAAAAAATCATATCACAAACTTCACTGTTAAAGAGTTAAAGAAAGAAGTCCTAAACATTAAAAAAGGGTTTCAAGTCTCCAAATTAAAGCGTGCTGAAGTAGAAAATGTCATACTAAAAAATCATCAACATTTCATTCACTTATTGAAAAAAAACAAGGTGAAGAAAACCAATCCATCCACGAAAAAAACTAAATCGATAAAGAAAAATATATCGAATAAACAACAACTCGAAATGTTATTAAATAACGAAATTAATGATGCACAAGTAAAAAAGTACATAAACCAAATTTTAGACAAATTAGACGCAAAAGCAGTCGGTGCAAGACATCCTGAATTCATTTATGAACGACAGAGTGGTGTCACAATTCAAAAAGGTAAATCACGCTATATCATACGAAATGATTCCGGAGATGTACTATTAAGTACAGAAGACCGAAAACAGGTAGAGGACTTGATATATTACATGCTAAAGTAAATAAATATCTAAATATAGTTTAAAGGATTCATAACTGGATCATTTGAATTCTCAACCATATTTAAACGCATATAAAAATATCATTTAAAAATAAAATCTATAGTTATAATATATATAAATGAAATCAGAAAAATCTAACCTTATAGATATGAACAAGGGCGATCTTAAAAAAATTAGTAAATCAGAACTCATTAAATTGCTTTTAAAGCAACAGAAGAAAAAAGCCTGAAATTATCGTGGTAGATGATACCAAACCAGTTCCAACACCAAGGACTGTAAAATCAATTAGACCAATCCCAATACCTCGTAAGAGTGTAAATCAAATGGTTCAAGATTATGAAAACAATATAATTCTTCCACCATTGGAATTCAGGGATAAACCAGTCCCAATGCCAAGGACTAAAAAACCAGTGCCAGCACCAAGAACTATTAAACCAGTCCCAATGCCAAGGACTAAAAAACCAGTTCCATTACCAAGGACTAAGATAGAGCAAACAGATAAAGCTCTGAAAGGCTATACAAAGTCTTTTGAAATTAATATAAAAAATGACAAAGACCCGCTAGCACAACTACAAAACACAAGAGAGGCTATAGCATATCATATTAAAAATATACTAATATCCATGAAAGGTCTAAAATTTGTTGAAACGCTTAGGGTGGCATTTACAAAAATATCAGATAGTGAAATAGTGTATAAGACTGCATATTTCAACAGTGTAGCTCAAACAATTATAAATAATCTAGAAATTACTAAATCACTACAATTGTCAAAACAGCAAATCTTGAATAAGATAGCTCAATGGATATCTGAAGGGTCTGGTTGGACTGTTAAATCAGTTGAAAACCATTATCTTAATGTTGTAAAATATCAACCAATGAGAGGCTCTTCATACATTAAACTACCACAAGAACTCAGAAACAGTGCAAAGGGATTGATAAATATGAAAAATAAGGATAATGAATGCTTTAGGTGGTGTCACATCAGACATTTGAATCCTCAAGAAAAATACCCACAGAGAATTAAAAAATGTGATAAAGAATTTATTGAAAAGTTGAATTACTCAGGAATTGAATTTCCAGTCAATCAAAAACAGTATAATAAAATTCAGAAACAGAATAATATCAATATCAATGTATTTGGATATGAAGAAAAACAACCATTTCCTATTTACATATCCCAAGAAAAATTTAAAGATCAAATGCATTTATTATTGATAACAGAAGGCGAAAACAAACATTATGTATTAATAAAAGACTTCAATAAATTTATGTACAATCAAACAAAACATGAACATAGAAAGCATTTTTGTATGTATTGTTTACAATGTTTCAGTAGTGAAAGAGTATTATTAAATCATAAAGAAAATTGCATCATAATAAATGGAAAACAAGCCATAAAAATGCCGTCAAAGGATAATAACATATTGAAATTCAACAACTTTCATAAGCAGTTGCCTGTACAATTTGTCGTCTATGCAGATTTTGAAGCTATTGTAGAAAAAATAGAAGGATGCAGGCCAAACAATGACAAATCCTATACTGAATCGTATCAAAAACATACTGATTGTGTTTATGGTTATAAGGTTGTATGCTGTTATGATGATAAATATAGTAAACCAGTACAGATCTATAGAGATGAAAAAGCTGTTAACAAATTTATGGAAGCTATGTTAGAAGAAGTTAAATATTGTCGTAATATGAATAAAAGATATTTTAACAAACCATTAAAAATGACAAAAAAGGATGAAGAAGAATTCCAAAAAGCTGATAAATGCCATATATGTGATAAAAAGTATACAGAGAAAGATATTCGAGTTCGAGATCACTGTCATATTACTGGTCACTATAGAGGATCAGCTCATCAAGAATGTAATCTGAAACTTAGAGTAAATCCAGCAGAGATAAAAATTCCTGTTACATTCCATAATCTAAGAGGTTATGATAGTCATTTTATAATGCAAGAGATTGGTGAAATTGTTAAGAAGCATACATATACAAATAAGAAAGGTGAAAAGTGTCAAATGAATATCAATACCATGCCTAACAACATGGAAGTATATGGCTTTCATATGGCTATCATATGGCTTTCATGTTGGGTAATCATCTTACCCTTATTGATAGTTTCCAATTTATGAGCTCAAGTTTGGAAAAACTAGTGAGCAATCTACCAAACAAATTGTTGAAATATACCTCTCAAAAATTCAAAGGTGAAAAACTTGATTTAATGTCACAAAAAGGAGTCTATCCATACGACTTCATGGACAGTTTTGATAAATTCAATGAAAAGCTGCCACCAAAAGAAGAATTTTACAGCATATTGAATGATGAGCATATCTCAGATGAAGATTATAAACATGCTCAAAATGTGTGGGATACATTTTCTCTTAAAAATATGGGTGAGTATCATAACCTATACCTAAAATCTGACATCCTTCTATTAGCCGATGTATTTGAAAACTTCAGGAAAACATGTTTAGAATACTACAAACTTGACCCCTGCCATTATTTCACATCTCCTGGTTTGTCATGGGATGCTATGCTAAAAATGACCAACATTAAATTAGAGCTTATGGTTGATATTGATATGTTTCAATTCACTGAAAAGGGTATGCGTGGTGGAATCAGCTATATAACCAATCGATATGGTAAAGCCAATAATAAATACATGAAATCGTATGATGAGAAGGTGCCCTCAAAGTATATTATGTATCTTGATGCCAACAATCTGTATGGTTGGGCAATGAGTCAATACCTTCCAACCGGCGGTTTCAAATGGATGACTAAAAACCAGATTGATAAGATAGACTTAGCCAAGTATAAAGAAGATAGCAATAAAGGTTTAATACTAGAAGTCGACCTGGAATATCCTGAAGAACTACACAACCTACATAATGACTACCCGCTAGGACCGGAAAAGGTTAAAGTAACTGAAAATATGTTGTCTGGGTATTGTATAAACATCGCGAAGAAATATAAAATATCGACTGGTTTAGTTCATAAATTGATACCAACATTAAGCAACAAAGAAAAATACGTGCTCCATTATAGGAACCTCCAAATATACACTGATCTTGGTTTGAAAATAACTAAAGTCCATAGAGTACTAGAGTTCAATCAGTCCGCATGGTTGAAGCAATGTATTGATTTCAACACTCAGAAAAGAACTAATGCAAAAAATGCTTTTGATAAAGACTTTTTTAAATTAATGAACAATTCAGTCTTCGGAAAAAACAATGGAAAATATCAGAAAACGAGTAGATGTTAGATTAGTGACTGATGAAAAGAAACTATTAAAAATGGCTGCTAAACCAACATATGTCAGCAGTAAGATATTCAATGAAAACCTTGTAGCTGTTCATAAGATTAAAGAAACACTAACCCTAAACAGGCCGGCATATATGTGTATCCTAGATCTCAGCAAGGTTTTACTGTATGATTTTCATTATAACAACATTAAAAAGAAGTATGGAGACGAAGCTAAGTTATTATTCACAGACACAGACAACTTGACTTATGAAATCGAAGCTGAAGATGTATACCAAGATTTTTGGAATGATAAAGATAGATTTGATAACAGCGATTACCCAGAAGATTCTCCATATTTTGATAAGACAAATAAAAAAGTAATTGGTAAATTCAAAGATGAAGCTGCAAGTATACCAATAACTGAATTCATCGGTCTACGATCTAAAATGTATAGTTACATGAAAGACAACCAAAAAGGAGGAAAGACTGCCAAGGGAATCAAAAAGAATATTATCAAAAATAATATCAAGCATCAAGATTATAAAGAAACGTTATTAGGAAATAAACAGATGCATCATACTATGAAAACAATAAGAAGTCAAAACCATAAATTAGGAAGTTATGAAATCAATAAATTATCACTCAGCTGTTTCGATGACAAAAGATATATACTGGAAGATGGTATAAATTCATATGCTTATGGACATTATAAAATGAAAAAGAATTAAATCAAAAAATAACTTTCCTTAATTCAATCCTGTGTAGACTTCCTGTGTTTCCGAGAATTGTGTTACGCAAAGGATTCTATTATGTGGAATCACGCAATGGAATAAACGCACCATTTTGTTTTTATTAACATATAGTTTCATTTGATTTTACCATTTAATATTTCCATTTTATTTTCGCCATTATATGGTAAGTAGTATAGAGTTGGCTTGGTATCAGATCAGTTTTGCAAAACTAATCTGGTGCCGCCAACTCTATAACTACTTCCCTAATGGTGTAGCCTGCAGCACAGGCGTTTCTTTTGGTTGGCGAGTGCCAGTGTTGAATTTTGTGTTTGCTCGTCATTTTGGTTTTGCCAAACGTTGGGGACTTGGAGGAGTGAAAGGCTTCTTTCTCTCTCCCTTCCCGCTTCCTAGCCTTCCAGCCTGACTCCCACACCCTTGGTCGCATCTTTTAACACGCCTGACTCCGCACACCCTTGGTCGCGTTTTTTGACTCGCCTGACTCCCACACCTTTGGTCGCGTCCTTTGACTCGCCCCAGTCCGCGGCGTAACGCAGCGCTCGTTCGCCCCTTCAAATAGCATACTATTCGCGACAGTCCCTTTCACGCTTGCTTAATAAGAGATGGGGATATGGTACAGTATTAAATTCAGTCACTTCATAATAATAATAATAATAATAATAATAATAATAATAATAATAATAAATGCTTTATTTATCCTGAAAAACCGATCAGCGAATTTAAAATAAAAACGCTGGTATAAACCGGTGATCAGTGTGTATATACAAGTCGAAAATAAAAATGGAATAAAAAACTAACAAAAATATTTACAGTGATAAAAAACCTATAATCTACATAAAAATCGATGTAAGTAGGTATAAAAATAGAATATTATAGATATGCGACCGTGCTTGAGAGAGTAGGAAGTGAAAAAGGATAGGGAATGGGAGGGAGGGGAAAGAAAAACACGGAGGCATAGGAGGCAAGCGCGAAAGAGAGAGATAACAAGTACGGCTGCCAACAACTAAAAGATTCTTACTTGAACTGGGCCGAAATTAGATGCACAGCTCTTATTTATCCTCGCTCTGTACGAGACTGGAGCGAATAGCATACTATTCGCGACAGTCCCTTTCACGCTTGCTTAATAAGAGATGGAGATACGTTAAATGGCCTAACACCAAATAACCCGAGACACTTACCAATACTCAAACCTAAAACCCCAAACCAGAAAATCCCATCCAACCACCCAAATCTAAAGGAGAGACATGGCGAGACAGCAACTGCGATGATCCTATAAAACGAAGGTCATAGTGTCTAGAGTGAAAGCTAAAGTAATAGCCACCCTGGCTCTAAAGCTGTGCAGAGTTTTACCCTCGTAAATTTGAGCGTCTTGCAGATAGTAATGGAGGCGGGGCTGTAATCCTGTAAAGTAGAGTTCGCAATCTGCTCAATACGCGTGGCAGAAAACATCTTGCATCCCGGCAAAGAACTCAAAAACTAAAAACACTAATTGTAGGGAGTCTTTTTGAATAGCATAAACAGAGGACAAAGGGATGCTCTGCAATTCTGAAATGACAAATATATATGATATAAAGGCTGCCAGCCCTTGAGTGGTGAACAGGATATAATGTCGGGGAAAACGCAAACGATTGCGCGCGGGGAACTCGCGAGAGACCCACCCAAGGGATGGCAACCTGAGCGTCAGTAATCCGACTAGGGCATTAGGCACCCTTTCAGGCTACCATGAGAAAAGGGGAGCGAAACAAATAGCGCGGCAGAAGGTACGGAAAAGGATAGGCGAACAGGGCAACCACGGTTATGAATTTTAGACCTTCTTAGAGGAGGACATGGAAGTGATGTGGACCTGCGTCTTTTTCCGGGAGCCTTTGCGAACCAGAAATCGACATATCCTAGGCGTGGCAGAGAAAACATCTTGTCTCCCGGCCAAGAACTCGGAAAACTAGAAAACTCCTTTTAGGGTGTCTTTAAATAGCATAAGCAGAGGACAAAGCAAAGCTCCTCAATTGAAAAAGACGGTTATACTCTGTACATGACAAATATATATGATATAAAGGCTGCCAACCCTTGAATGGTGAACAGGATATAATGCCGAGGAAAACGTAAACGATTGCGCGCGGGAAACTTGTGAGAGAACCCACCCAAGGGATGGCAACCTAAGCGTCAGTAATCCGACTAGGGCATTAGACACCCTTTCAGGCTACCATGGGAAAACGGAAACGAACCAAATGGCGCGGTACGGTAGAAGAAGCGGAACAGGAGAAGCGTATAGGGCAACCACAGCTATGTATTATAAGGACATATATAAGGACATAGAAGTAATATGGACCTGCATCTTTCCCGGGGGCCTTACCAAGCCAGAAAGCGACAAGTATCCTAGGCGGGGCAGAGAAAACATCTTGTCTCCCGGCCAGGAACTCAGGAAACTAGAAACCCCTTTAGCGGTGTCTTTGATTGGCATAAGCAGTGGACAAAACGAAGATCTGCAATTGGTAAAGACTATACTTGACAAATATATATATATATATGAGGAGGAGGAGGAGACTCGGCCCAAATGTCCGGCCTATTTCGTGTATGCGGACTACGAAAGCACGCAGGACGACCGATTGCACTTACCCATCCTCATCTGCGCCAAAGGGAAAGACCATCCCGACACCGTGCCTGCCCTGGCGTTCTACGGTCGCGATTGCACCGGGCAATTTTACGATTGGCTGCTGACCAAAACGGAAGTGCTGGGCGAACCGCGGGAAGTCATCGTGATTTTTCACTATTTCAAAGGTTACGACGGGATGTTCGTCCTCCAGTACCTCTACGACAATTGCATCGACGTCAAAGATCAAATTTGCGTGGGATCGAAAATCTTGAGCCTGAGAGCCGGACGCTTGACGTTCAAGGACAGTCTGTGTTTCCTCCCCTATCGCCTCTCAGACTTTGCCGCCACGTTCAATCTGACGGAAAGCAAGAAAGGCTTCTTTCCGCATTTCTTCAACACCGAGGCCCATCAAGAGTACGTGGGGCCTTGGCCCGAGGCGCGCCATTACGACCCCGAGGGCATGCAACCGGACGTGCGAAAAGAGTTTGACAAATGGTACCCGACCGTGCAACATCTCGAGTTCAATTTGCACGAGGAAATGCTAGCCTATTGTCGATCGGATGTGCAAGTGCTCAAAGCCGGCTGCGAAATTTTTCAACGGGAATTTGCCGCCAAAGTCGATTTCAACCCCATGGAGAAATGCGTCACCATCGTCTCGGCCTGCATGCGGTATTACCGCAAAAAACATTTACGTCCCCGCACCCTGGCCTTGGACCCCCCCTGCGGATGGAATGGAAAAAGGGGGCACCAATCCCTGAAAGCCTACCAATAATTGGAGTGGCAGAATTCCCAACAAACCCAAGGGGTCATTGCGCACGCGTTCAACAGGGGCGAACGCACTCTCCAAGTCGGTGGCCGTCGCTATCAAGTGGATGGGTTCAACGAGACGACCCGCACCGTGTACGAATTTCACGGGTGTTTGTGGCACGGATGCCCCATCTGTTTCAAGGGGAGCATGACCAAGCCCACCCGTCTCCACCCAGATCGCAACCCGCGCGACGCCTTCTTCGGGGGCCGCACCAATGCCGTACGACTATGGGACGAGATCGACGAAACGTAAGGGGAAGAAATTCGGTACGTGGATGTGACGTCACTGTACCCCACCGTCAACAAGTACGACCAATACCCGATTGGACACCCCGTCATCGTCACCGGTGCAAGACATCGACGAATACTTTGGCATCGCTGACTGCACCGTGTTACCGCCCGAGGGGTTGTTTCATCCCGTGTTGCCGTACCGTTGCCATGGTAAAATCACGTTTTCCCTGTGTCGAGCCTGCGTGGAAGAAGAGATCCTCAAACGCATGACCGAGCGAACCTGGGTGTGCGAACACACGGCGAGTCAACGCAGCATCCGAGGGACGTAATGCACCCCCGAACTTTTCAAAGCCATGGAAAAAGGTACAACATTCTCCAAATTCACGAAGTGTACCACTTTCCCCCCGCGCAACGTCGTACCGGGTTGTTCGAGGATAACGTCAACGTGTGACTGAAAGGAAAAACGGAAGCCTCCGGATGGCCGCTGAACGCCGACGGAAGTCTCAAAACACCCGAGCAGCAAACGTTCTTCCTGAACGATTATTGGGGGCGGGAAAGGATCCGACTCAATCGGGCCAACATGCAATCCAACAAGGGGGAAAAGGCCACCAGCAAGCTCGCCCTCAATTCCTTCTGGGAAAATTCGGCGAGCGGGAAAACAAGCGGAAGATCGAACAAACCACCGTGCTCGCCAGGCTGTACGAATTCATGAAAGATAGGACGATCGTCATCCACGATCTCCGCATCATGAACGAGGAGAGCCTCGAGATCATCTACGATAAAATCGACGACGACGCCCCCGGCGGTCAAACCACCAACGTCTTCGTGGCCGCATTCACCACCTGTTAGGCCCGGTTGCGCCTCTACCATCACCTGGATCGTGTGGGAGACAATGCCCTGTATTTCGACACGGATTCCGTGGTCTACAAATGGAAACCCGGCGAACCCGAGATCCCCCTGGGCAATTTCCTCGGCGAGATGACGGATGAATTGGACGACAAGAAAGGCAATCGCGACGTCATCGTCGAATTCGTATCCTGTGGCCCGAAAAACTATGCCTACAAGACGCGTTTGGGAAAGACAGAAGAGAAAATATGCGGGTTCACCCTGAACGTGCGCGGACAACAACATCTTCATTTTCAAGCCATGAAAGACACCCTGTTCCTCGAACTGCGATCGCCTCTCTCCAAACCCCGCACCATCAACGTACCCAACCCGCATTTCATCCAGAGAGACAAGCGCACCAAGACGTTGACCACCGTCCGCAGGGACAAACGATGGGGGGTGCTCTACGACAAACGCGTCCTCGCCGATGAATTCAGTTTCATGACTCTCCCTTACGGCTACGGTTGGCTTCGACCCGACGAGGATCTCACCGAATAAAAAAGGGGCAACCGCTAAGAAAAAACCGGACACGAACGCAGGGCAACGTGATTTTTGAGCCGACGAACTATCAAAGGGGTGTTCTCCCATTCGGGGATGGAGCCCATGTCCCCGATTGTCAACTAGCTTTTGTTTTGTTATTGTTCTTGTTCTTGTTCACATGAAAAAAGGGGCGTTCTCCCATTCGGAGATGGAACCCATGTCCCCGCTTGTCAACTAGTTTCTGTTTTTTTTTTCCGTTGTGTGACTATTAAAATGCATTTTTCCCTTATTTTCTGTTATTTTTTCTCTCTCTGATTGTGCGGGATCTGGGACCCACTCAGCGAGCGTAATCAGTGCGATCAGTCACTCACTTCCGGTGACGTCACTTCCAACAACTTCCAGTTCCCACACCCTCATCACGACCGGTCAGTTTAACGCCCCCACCCCTCCCCCCAATGTTTTTGCCTCACTTTCATGCAACACCATGATGTCATCCCGCCTCTGATTGGCTCCCCCGCTCATTCTAAGGTCAAGTGTCCTACCATCTGGCTCCTGATTGGTCGACTACCCCTAGGGGTACCATCCTAACAATAGAAAGTATCATTTCGCACAGTTTGAGCTGCTATTGCTGCTCGCCTTGTTGCCATTTTCGGCTTTAAATTAATTCATAATGCATTCACAATGCGTCGCTTGGTTTCATTTTGTTTCACTGAGTTACTTTGGTTTGGGTTAGCTTTCTCGAATTGGCTCTTTGGTTTTTCCCTAGTGGAGGCTTGGTGTTTTTAGGTTTTAGCCCACAGTCATCATTTCCTATCTACTGTAGGAAGGTTCTCTAGCAATGAAAAAATAAAAAAATATATTTATTTTTATCATTTAAAATGGAACGAATGAAATTAAAAGATTTAAGACAATTGGCTAGGAAAAGAAAAATCCCTGGCCGTAGTTATGCTAAAAGCAAAAAAAAGATTTATTACGTTTGTTGGGTGCGGCTTCTTCCAATCCATTAGATACACCAACTCCAGTTGTATCAACTCCAATTCTTTCCCCAACTCCATATCAACCCCCACCAACACCACCACAGCCCAGTATATTGCAAACAATTCAAAAGACTGTTCATGAAAATATTGGAAGAAAAGCTTCAAATCTTGTAACTGATTTCCAAAAAAGAGTTGCAAGACTATATCAACAACAATTTAAAGTAGAAGAAGGTCTTTCAGCATTGGAAAAATTTGCAAGGCAATATATATTTGAAGGAAGAAAAGGATTGCCTCCAAGAGATTATTTCCAGCAAGTTGCTGGTCAAGTCCTTAATCTTTTAAAGGCTAATAGAGGCACTGAAATTAAACAGATTTTATCCTGTAGAATGAATCGCCACAATCTACAAACAGGAGAAGTGATAGAAATAGATGCTCCTTTCCATTCAGGAATAGAAATTAATTTAGAAGCAACAGATGTTAAAGCCCTTTTAAATAAAATGATTGTTACAATTCTTGAGTCAATAGCAACGTTTCAAATGATGGGTTCTAATTGGCAGTTTGAATATGTTAATCATCTGGAATTGCATTTAGTTGATTACAAACCGCTTAGTGGAAGCTCTTATATTCCTTTGCCTCAATTCCTTGCAAGTAAGAAGGCCCTTACTAATATGAGAAATGATGATCAACAATGCTTTAAATGGGCAGTAACAAGGGCTCTTAATCCTTGTGAAGCTCACCCTGAAAGACTTACAAAGGTATTAAAAGCCCAAGCAAATGAATTAAATTGGACTGGAATTGAATTTCCAACAACATTGAAGGAAATAGATCATTTTGAAAGATTAAATCCAAGCATTGCTGTTAATGTTCTTGGATATGAAGCATTGGTTCATCCCTTAAGAATTTCAAAACATAAACGTAAACACCATATAACCCTGCTTCGTTTTGAAAAGGATGGAACTCAACATTATGCTGTTGTTAACAGTTTAAGTCGTCTTCTATCTGCCCAAGTTAATCATCATTGCAATCGTAAATTCTTTTGTTTGCATTGTTTGAATCATTTTTATGATGAAAAATCCTTGGCCAAGCATGAAGAATTATGTAGCACCAATGAAGCGATAAAAATAGAAATGCCTAAAAAGGGAGAGATTCCCCTTACCAAACCAAGTGTATTTTAAAAGTGATTTAAAGGTACTTTTAATGTATTTGAACGATTTGAACTATATTTTGAGCTCATCATGGTGTATTTTTATTATATTTTAACAAAAATTCTAAAATAGTGGTAAGAGCTTGAAATGTATTTGAAGTATAGTTAAATGCTATTTAATAAACCGAATAGGTTTTTCCATGTATTTGTAAGCTATTTGTCGCCAAAACTACATTTCAAATAGAGTATTTGAACACTATTTTGACAACATGACTGCCGAAGTGTTACTCTAAATTGTTTCAAATAGACTATTTGAACACTGTTTGGAAAAGAATCATAAAATGTTGTCGATTTATAATGTAGTTGTAACAAGTAAAAAATAAAAATACGTTTTAAATATGATGTTTAAATACTATTTGAAATGGACATTCATTACTACGCTTCTAAATAGCTCATAAATAGTCTATTTAAAACATGTTTGAAGTTGAATTCACAAGTTAGAGCTATTTGAAAGGCGATTTTAAAATACTGAAACCAGGAGCTGTTTCCAACAGACTTTAAACAGACTAGTTTTTTAGTATTTTGAGAGAAAAACACTTTGTTACAGGTATGTACACAAAATATATTTAAAGTTCACCTCCCCCTCCATAAGTCAGTAAAACTGTTTTAAACGTATTTGTGACAAACTCACAGAACAAAATAAGAGCTATATCGGTTTTCCTTTTTATTGCAGCAGCAATGAAAACGTTTATAGAGTTTTATAGACACATACCCGTAGCCACCCCCCGATTCGATCCTTTACTACAGAATCTGGTGCTTCTATTCGTTATGGTGGTCTTCGCAAATACAGTTCCTTGTTTATCATCATGACAGTATAATACGGAGGCCGAAGTTAATTATCAACCTCACACGTGTAGCCGAACGCCGACTTGCGGGCCGGGAATTGAACCGGAAAATTGAATAGCAAGGCGATATCGAATGGCGCGTCAAAATACATTTTACTTTACATTTATCCCGACATATTCATTTTCTGAAAAGGTATTATTAAATGCAGTAGCTCGCTGTCAAATCAAACCATGGTATAGCTCCTCGCTTAACACTGGATTCAGTAATAATATCGATGTGTCCGAACGCGTTGTAGATCGAAGCATAAATGTTATGACGATCGCTACGGCAATGCTTTATTATTATTATTCTGCGAACCTCAGCGTATGTTGTATTCTATTTCGCTCTATAAAGCTTGTGTTTAGAGTAGCGAGGCCTACCGCTCGTATATATTTAGCTTACATGTAAGCTATATGCGAGAGCACACATTATTTTGTAAACAGACAATTTATGGAGCGCTCAGAAAAGGAAACATTAAGTTATACACGAATGATGATTACAGTTGTCTCTTCTTAAGAATTAAAAGCCATACCTTATATCTGTTTTGGGCCCTCTTATCATGGAATCCTGCACTTTTTCACTTGAAGAACGAGGAATTCAGTCCTAAAGCATTGTGAAATTCCCGCTCAGTCTCGCGCGCTAATCTCGTTCCCAGTGTCCTCTCAATCCAGCGTCACATATCACGTGAGCTATCTCACGTGAGCACAAACAAAGGTCGTTTGAATTTTGTGCGCGGCCATTATAGCAACTGTTTAGAGATTTCGATTTTGTGGATGTTGTTTTATCCAAGAATTGGGCTTACAAACAATTTATCAGCAGAAGAGATGAATGTCTGAGACGACAGTCTACATCGGGACGTTTCAAATGTGAGTACAATCATTTGTTTAATCATTTTAGTCATGTACGAAGCTTGAGGTGGCGTTCGATTGAACGTATTCCAAAATATTAAGAACATGAAAGCTGTCGAATTATAACCATGTTTTGCCAGATTTACATGTGTAAAGTGCAAATGTGTCTCAACAAACTATAAAGAAAGCGCTGTAGTGTTTATTTTTATTCCGGAATGCGGTTATTTAGTTAATCGAACGAAGCATATAGCGTACGGTAAGCTACATGTAAGGCCCCGTTTACACGGGTCCGGACAAATTTTTGCACGGACGAATTTTGTTCCTAGACCACGTGTTTACATGGATCCGTGCAACTTCTGTTACAGATTGCAGTGCTGTTTACACGGAAACTTGCACACTTAGCCGTTCAAAAATTCGTCCAGTGCCGCCGGTCCCGTGTAAACGCAAGGTGGAACCGTGCAAGTTTTTGTCCGTGCAAAAATTTGTCCGGACCCGTGTAAACGGGGCCTAAGAGATTAAATACTGTAACGCTTCGACTTTATGCGATGTACGATTAGAAGACGTGATTATTTCTTGACAACAGTGAGTGGTTTAGTGTTATTATATAGTTTGTTGGGGTGAAACAGCATTCGTTCTCCTGCCAAATTAAATTCAAAATATATTAACCTCGATCGGTCCTCGATAGTACATGCAATTTATTATAAAATGAGACTACATTCGATATTTGTCTTGGTACAATTTAAGCTTAACTTACATGAAAGTTAAAACATTTCGGTTTTTGCTTTGAAATTAACTGGTCATGATACAGATTACATGTATGAGCTCCAGAATTTACGTTTAACATACAATCGTCATAAAACGCCGAGATTTTAATAGATCGAAGCTTGTACATGAAAGATCATCTGTAGTCTTGCTTCGTTTTGCGAGTTGTGTCATACCTGTAAGCTTGTAGTGAACCCTTGCTTTTAATCTAGTATTTACTGCTATAAATAATGGTTTGTGTGCATGTGTTATGGATATGTTTTGTTGGACCACTGATGTTTCAGATTTCAAAGCAAGTAAAAACATTACTTGACAAAATGTTGTGTTTACACTTAAACGTTTACCAAGGTTTCAATTTCCTGAGGTCAAGTTACTTTACCTTCGCTAGTACTCGAATCACCAGTGCACAAATTGAATTGGCTTGAATTTCTAAAAACATGCCAGCTATTAGAAGTGAAGCGGTGGCTTTCGTGTTCATTGCCTTTTATTTTCTAGTTCTTGAGCGGCAAACAGTAGCCTTGAGATTTCAGAAGCTGTTAACTGCTACAGCACCTCACTAAACTGAAGGGAAAATGGATAGTTTTAACTCAAATTGCATTATGAAATACAAGGCCTGCTAGACATTCATGGCTATGGCCAATGTACCTTTCACATTGTCTGCCATAAGGATCAAAGGCTTTACCAGGATTGTTTTGTGAAGGATTATTTTGTACCACAGCTAAAAAGCTGTGAACATGCAGTCAAATAAAGTGATCTGAACACCACAGGAAGTGAAATAGTATGCCACCCCAAGGGGATGTATCTGTCATTTTTACCTGGTTTACTGACCTAAATCAGGGATGTAGATTCAGTTTTTAACTGGCGGGAATATACATGTACATGTAGAACTGACAGACGGGTAAAAAATAGAAAAAATGTAGTCCTTTTAAAGCTGCACTAGGCCTACTGCGCACGCAGTTCATCTCGCAACGCCATGCTATGTCATGTACGAGTGCGCGCAAGAGAAGAAATCTAAGCACATAAAGGACTGGTAGCCGTTGCATTAACTTTGCTTAGATTTAACTCACTTTGATGGTCGGTGACCCCCAATTTTTTTCTTTGCCACTTCTCGACAGATTGTGAAAAAATGAACAAAAAGTCAATGTAGGAAATTTAATTTTTTTTTCCATTTTTCTACCCGCGCAGCATGGAATCCTGCCAATTTGCTGCTGTCAGAGTTTGCAAATGCTGTTGTTTAAAGATTAAATTTACTTAAAAAAACATCACCAGTTGAATGAATTTGCTGAACAGACCTACTCGCATAAAATTTGGGAAAGAAAGTTGCATTTTAGAGATTTATTTGGAATATTTTTAGATTAACAGACAATGGGGTCTCATCCCGTAAGGAGGACCAGTTTTTCAAAATTAGGGTCGCCTTTCAGATATCTTATCTCGGAAACGAAGTCGGTGACCCCCTAATTTTTTTTTTTTTTTGCATTTCTGACACGAACATCTCATAACCTAGCTGTAGTAAACATTTTATAAAAAAATCAGTGTTAGAAGATTTTCACGCGAACGTCCTTAACAGCCGGAAAAATTAAGTTCACAGCCGGGTAATTTCCCCGGCTCCCCGCTATTATCTACATCCGTGCTAAATACCATCTGTACAAATGTAAGTCTCATGTAAAGTATGTTATTTATATCTTATAATGTAGATACATTTATGATTTGTAATTTAGTATATCTCATGAAAGTCTTCTCAGCTCAATAGTTGGTACCTGTACATGTAATTTGTGATTGTGGTATATAAAAATTATTTCTTGAAGATTGAAATAATGTTTTGTGTATCCTACATGTTGATGTAGGTTAAAAAAATAGTATTTAAGAGATATAGAGAATTTAAACATACAGTGTAAACATTGTGTTTCATGAACTGCATAAAAAATAGATGAAGTTGGCAATCTTATCAAAAGTGTTAATAAATACATGTACATGTACAGTATAATCAAGTTTTTACAAACCATACTTGAGTGTCTCAATCAAATCAATAAATACATGGCTACTTTACATTCAAAATTTCTATTGACACCTTTTTTGTCAATGTTGGTCTCTCAAACACAAGCCAGCAATACTTGTATGTACATGTACATGTAGGGCATTTCCTATTTTTGAGTTGGCTAACAGGAGCCTTTGACTCTACTTGAACAAGAAAATACATGTAGATGTGTGAAAAGAGATTTCCTTGGTTGATTGTACATGTACTATTTTTTGATAAGTGCCTCCTTACTGTGGTGATGATTAACTGGTTACCGGTCGCAGGGATGTAGATTCAGTTTTTAACTGGCAGGAATAAAGATCTGACAGATGGGTAAAAAATAGAAAAATGAAGTCCTTTTAAAGCTGCACTAAGCTTTAACAGCTGGAAAAATGAAGTTCACAGCCGGATAATTTCCCCGGCTCCCGGCTATTATCTACATCCCTGGGTCGTAGCCTGCTAGCAGAGTTTCCTATTCAGTTGCATTTTCAGGTGGGAAGAAAAGGATTGCATTGGACTATAAACCCGACTATTGATAGTGCAAACCCTGCTCTTTGTTGTTTGTATCTAAATATAGTAACCTATTCTGCACCGCATCCATTGTCACATCGCATTGAGATTGGGGAATAAATTCGGCGACCTGACAATGGTCACAGTGCGATTCAGATTGGGAGGGTGGGAGGGTGCTTGACATACCCGTCCCTGTCCTACTGCCGTCCTAGGTCCGATGATGTTTGTCACATCGCTCCATTACAACACTCCCTCCGCTTCTGTAGTTGAGCAGCAATGGGGTAATTTATTCATGGTGGTAGATTTTATAGCGTTGTTCGTAATATATGCAGTGCGAATAGTAACCTATTCTGCACCGCATCCATTGTCACATCGCATTGAGATTGGGGAATAAATTCGGCTCCTGGCCTATATAGTCTTGTTACTATTATAAACTACAACCAACCGATGGCTTCCTCTCCCATACCTAAAGATATTCCGCCAAGGGAGCCATCGGTTGCAGCTCGGGCCAAATATAATCCCCTAGCGTCCTCCCAGGCTATTCCGCGGTATAAGCCCAGACGCCAATTCCCCCTTACTCCTCACAAAATCCCCCAAACCTAAATCGTGACTCACTCGTTAATTTAACCGTTACTGTAACAAGCCGCATCTTCTCGTCCCCTTTTATGTCCTTGGGCTTGCACCGGTGGAAAGGCGCAGACGAAACGTTTGAGTTCGTTGATATCCTGCCAGGCATTGACCGGCCCCTCGTGAGACCCTGAAGCGAGCCTCGCCGACGCTCCGGCGGGATTCAGGACCTTTGCCAGTTGCATATAGTAAAGCGCCGTGTGTCTGTTTGACCAGCCTACATGGTCCATGATTTCGGCGAGATCCGATCCAGTCAATGCGAGGGTGATTGCGCACCCCGCCCTGAAACCATGCAACGTTTCCCCGTCATCAGCTTTCATGTCCGTTAGGTAGACTTTTAAGCGCGCCTCAGCTGCGGACGAGGATAGGGGCCCATCTCGGACGCCAAGGTCAGGCGTGATAGGACGGAAGAGGTAGCCCCGCGTAAGGTCAATGCGTATCTCCCTAGCTATCTCCAGATAGCGCTCAATCCCCCTTATCGGACATATCTCCTTCTGTGGGTTCCGTCTGACTCCAAAAACGTTTTGATCGCCATCTCGAAGAGTCTTGCCCCAAATGTGATTGAATAAGAAGCCATCATTATTCGGGAACCGCAAAATTTCTGGGACCTTCACTTGCCCCAGATCTCCCGGTCTGTCCCCGCTAAAAAATGCCAGCTTGAAGTAAGCTTGATCGCGGGCTAGGACAAAGCGATCAATGACCCCCGCCCTGTCTGTCTCTTGTAGCTTCGTTTCCAAATACACAGACAGTTGTGCCAGTTTATCTACAAAAAATGGCGTCGCCTGCTTGGGGGTTATCCGTGCCTGCAGTTGTTCAGCGGAGACTAATTTCAAGTAATCTTTAACTGATTTGTCAGCCGCCGGATTACCTAAACATAAACGTTTGTCCCAATCCCCATCTCTTCCCATCGCGTGGAATATCGCCCTTAGTTTTCCTATATAGGAGTCCACCGTTTTGTAAGAAAGATGTGTCGGGCACCCACAGTGAAACCTCCCTCTTTTCCCCAGAAATTCACAAGCGTTGCGGTGCACCTGGGTCTTCCCATCCTTGTCTTTGTAGACAAGAAAGCGACATATATCCCGGGGTGTTACGGTTTCCAAGGTAACGTAGCCTGGGAGCGCCGACAGAAAAGCCTCTAATTCCTGTTTCAAAGAGTCCTTTTGCTTAGTATAACTCGTCGCACGGTCAAAATTCCATAATTGCTGCAACCTCTGTTCAATTCGTTCGAGATTTATATCCTTCTTCTTCGCCGCGCTAGGGAACCGAACTCGTCTATTGTAGCCACATCGCTGGCAATAACGAAAATCCTGATCATTGGCATGAGCGCATACTGGGCACCTAACGGAAGGGGTAAACAACTTGGCTATTATCGGTAGATCCTATGACACAAACAAAGAAACGGTTATCACGATTATATCAGGTTTTATTAGTAAGTAATTCAGTTCTGAGCACCTCCTATTCTATACGACATAGAAAATCATGTTTCTCGTATCGCCCGATGTCTCATAATCATTATATTACAGTTCTCTAAAATACCACGCGGAAGGCCCAAATGTCCCCTCGGGCCGACGTTCCAGGGAGCCAACCCTCCTTTGAGGGGTAGAGTAAAGTAGCTGCGTCGCTACGCCTCACAAGCCGGCTTCTCCTCTGTGCAGATCCCTCTAACAAAGGCCACCAGAATTGTCTGGGGTAGCTATCAATCACCACCATCGTGCAGGGCTGCCCACAGGACCTGAGATACCTCCAAACCGGGCCTACCAGTTCACTCGGGGGAAACACGTACGGGTTCTGCATCACCGACGGAAACCGCGTAAGATCTTGTGCAAACACATTAACACCCAATGATCCTGGAGAAGGGTATGGCGTGAAGTGTGGCAAAGGCGTGCCTGTCTTGTCAGTCATGGCATTGGAATCTAGGGCCATGAGATCGCAGGAGTGGCCATCGGGACCTCCAAATTGCTGTTGTACCATGCGCCATACCCGGGGAGCTAGTTTCACATCAAGGTGCGATAATCTTCGCGAGGGGGAGTCAGCTGGATTCAAATGGGTGGAAACATACGACAAACGCAGTAATATATTCAGTTCTGTTGTAGTAAAGAACAGTTTTTTAATTGCCTTGTTTAATGAAAGACTGCGACCCCCTTGGTGATTCCAAACATGTACTACGGCTTGGTTGTCAACCATTATGTCAACTCGCGCATTAGTTACATGATTAGTAAATGCGCGCAGCACATGGTCAACTGCTAGGGCCTCCTTAGTGGAGGTATCCAGACCCACCTCCTCTTCTGTCCAATAGTCAGACGCTTCTTGTGTAAACGGTGATAGGATGACCCCACCCCAACCAGACTGAGAGGCATCTGATGCGAGCTTCACTTGTAAATGCCTCTCCTCTCGCCACCCTATGGGTTGATCCCACTGTTCAAGGAATAACCAGTGCGCAATCTCCTCCCGGAGTGCGCCTTGAACGTGCACTGGTTTCATTTTACGCAGACCAATCGAAATTGCCGCATTCATTTCCCTTGTGAACAGCCTTGCTCCGGGCACCACCAGTGAAAACGAGACGCATTTTCCCGTTATCCGCTGCAGAGTCTTAACCAGGACCCAGCGACTTGCCAAAATAGCTTTTATCAATTCAACAAACTTCCTCTGTTTGTCTGCCTTCAAATGGAATACTTCTCTACTAGAGTCCACGAGAAAACCCAGGTATGAGACGATCTTTTGGGGAATCAACGTGGACTTTGCCAGACCTAAAAAATAGCCTAGCCGAACCAGATAAAAGGCCACTAGAAAGATTGCTGACTTGGCCGCGGCGAAATGCCTCTGTTCAGAACTTTCCAGGCCCGCGTACGCGCCACCGTCTAATGGTACTTGGAGCTCACCATTATGCCGGTCGTCAATATAAAGGGAACATGGTATTCCGAGGGACCGAAAGTAGTTAGACGCCATTAAGCCCGTGGAATGATAAATATAAGGAGAAATTTTCCACCCAAATGGAAGTGTGTTATAAACAAAATACCATCCGCCCCACTGAATGCCAAAATAAGTGCGACTATCTTCAGTTAGGAGGAGATGATCGTAGCCGGATTTGTCGTCCAGCACAGTCTGGAAGGAGTCCTTCGGAACGTACCGGGGCAGATCCGTGATTTCATCCAAAGAGAAAGGTTTGTCTTGCATCCACAAATTCAAGTATCGCGCGTCCTGACACAGTCGAGGCTTTGTGGGCTCGACGGTCAGCGGTAGCACGATATGCGGGGCCTCTGTTTGCCCAACTTTCCCCAGTAACGATATGGCCCCAGTCTTTAGACGAGCCAGGAGAGTTTTCCGAATAAACTCACCAAACGATTTGCACGAGACATTATTGCGAAATGACCTACTAGGTGGGCAGTCCGAATCATAGTTCTCTCCTTTGAAAGTTCCTT
Organism: Cladopsammia gracilis; assembly: GCA_022457155.1. NCBI lineage: Eukaryota > Metazoa > Cnidaria > Anthozoa > Scleractinia > Dendrophylliidae > Cladopsammia > Cladopsammia gracilis. Next base: position 41,998 of record JAJGOT010000436.1, on the reverse strand, counting down.
TAAAGTGTTGAAAAAAGGAGAAAATCGATACCTTTCTCTCGATCCATTCTAATACCTCGACACGGTTTTCGATCGGCGCTGTTGCAGCAATATTCGCCCATTGTGCCGCATGTTCGTGTAATTCGCCCGCGACAAAGCTATTGGGGTCTCTGAAGACCAATTGGTCCACTTCTCCTATTAGTTCCCCTTTTCCCACTAAAAGGGCCGTTTTCTCGAGCTCCCTTTTTACCACCGTCTCTCCACTGGTTGGCACGGGATCTCCCATGAAATTCACCCAACGTATGTCATTTCTCTTGGTTCCCTCGTTTATGACAACCATATCGAAATCCTTATCCTTTTCCCAACACCAGTATATTGCCTACAATAAACGATAGCAATAGAACGAAGATGAATAATTTAACGAAAAACAAAGAAGTCCCGCGCAAACCAGCGGAGAGACGGCAGTTCCGACCCAGTATGACCGGGAGGCTGTTTTGAAGCCAGTTTTCAAAACTCCCATCTCCCCGTGGCTGCGCAGAGCGTTATTATGTGAAGCTCATAAATTAATGAACAAAACCGAAATTATTTATTGCCATGACAACGTACCAGGCAATCTAGAGAGCTCCTCGAGCCTCTTTCCCCCTGATTCCCATGACAAGTAAAGCGTGGGGGTAAAATCATACAAAATACAACATATATCAGTTTGCACAATCACTGAGGGCTTCCTCCTTTATTAGATCCACACATGCTATTATCACACAGGAGTATTCAGTCGGTCCTAGATTATTTAACTCTCTTAAATATGTTACGGCACTACATGATCGTCTAAACATTATTATCATTTAGAAATAGACGCTATGTCCCAATCCCATCGTTGTGCGCTCCCTATTGGTCTTTTGGAGCCTCATTTTTCGTCGGCTGGTACCGGCGATAAGGGCCCGGGCGCTGATCTCTCCTCTTATTAAAGCAATTAGCCGCGATGTGGCCCACCCTATCACAGCAGTAACACCTGGGGCCCGGTCCATTCCTCCTGGGCCACCCGCCGTAGGATGTACTCATGCGGTCGCCGGAGCCTCGCCATTGCCCACCGGGGCCTCGCCATTGCTCGCCGGAACCTCGCCATTTGGCCATGGATTTCTCCACCTTCGCGACCGCCTCAAATACCGTCTGGTGATCCTTGTCCCCCAGGAGGCGTGACAAAAGGGACCTGAAATGTTCCTTGGGGTAATCAATCTTTATTCTCGCCGTCTGGCAGGCGACACGGTAGTACTCTGCCTTCTCATCCCGGCTGTCTCTTGCCCCATGTTCCAAATTTTCCAGCATCTCCAGGGCTTCAAATTTATTGAAATCAGTCAGCGGCCTGTGCGTGTAATCCATAGCCTTCTTCCTTAGCGTCGCCACCGTAGGTTTTGTCATATCCTCCATACTCTTTTTCAAAGTTTGGAGCTCTCTCTTCAGGTTCTACAAAACACAAAATGCGCACTAAGACACTTGCCATACAGTTCTCTCAGTCCACTCGGGCCCTGTCAATTGTTCGTGGTCGACCCCGACCACACTTTTACTGGTCGACCGCGACGACACTTTTATTGGTCGACCGCGACCACACTTAATGTATTAGTCGACCGCGACCACACTTACATTCGGTCGACCGCGACCATACTTACATTCGGTCGACAGCGACCACATTTGATGTCAGTAGTCGACCACGACCACACTTAATTTATTGGTCGACCGCGACCATACTTAATTTATTGGTCGACCGCGACCCCAATTACATTCGGTCGACAGCGACCAGACTTTATTGGTCGACCGCGACCACACTTAATCCATTGGTCGACCGCGACCACACTTAATCTACAGGTCGACCGCGACCACACTTAATTTATTGGTCGACCGCGACCACACTCAATTTATTGGTCGACCGCGACCACACTTAATTTATTGGTCGACCGCGACCACCCTTACATTCAGTCGACAGCGACCACACTTAACGTATTAGTCGACCGCGACCACACTTAATTTATTAGTCGAGCGCGACCACACTCAAGTTATTAGTCGACCGCGACAACACTTAATTTATCGATCGACCGCGACCACGCTTAATCATTGGTCGACCGCGACCACACTTAATTTATTGGTCGACCGCGACCACACTTAACTTATTGGTCGACCGCGACCACACTTAATTTATCGGAATAAATACTGAGTGGGCTAAACGCCTACTCGAATCTAAATGAAACCACAGGAATATAAATAAATACCACTACGCCGACCTTTAAAACTACTGAATACAACCTGGAGAATATTCCATAATTATAAATGTATTAACATAATGTATCGACGATAACGAACGAGGAGACAAAACTTATACGAGGATAAAGTTAACGAAACAACCGCGAAGGATAAGAATACAACATTTTAACTCTCCAAACAATGACTGAATGCAGCACAGCAAACCAGGACTAAACAAGCGCAGTGAAACGAGTTCTTCTCGGTCAGAAACACGAATTTTAACGACTATGTAAACAACTAACAGAATGAGAAAATGTAAATTCCACGTGTCTTAAATTACCTCTAGTTCGACGTTTCCCTCTCTTTCCCCTTCTACTCGTCCTGCAGGCTGAGGTTGCTCCTGTCGCTCAGCCGGAGGCGGCTGGTTTGGCGCTACTACCAGCGGCGCTGGTTCGGCTTGAGGTTCGACTACCTGAGGATATTGCACATCTCGCGGTCGTTGCTCTGCGGCCATTTCAGAATCTTTCACTCGACGTATCTTCTTAAGTAGAACTGTGGTTATAATCTCGCGTACTGTTCAACGTCGTATACCGCTTCTGTAGTTGAGCAGCAATGGGGTAATTTATTCATGGTGGTAGATTTTATAGCGTTGTTCGTAATATATGCAGTGCGAATAGTGCATGTGTATACACTTTTGATTTACTCGAATAAATCCTCAAATGCCTCAACTCATTTAAATTTCCCCTGGAGTCCTTCTCTTCCTGAAAAAAAAAACACTCCTTAATTTAATTTTAATTTAATGTTTATTAAGAAAGGCCAGTTATTGTTCTTGCTGGCATTCCATATTTCTTAGCTTGCTTGTGTTATTCCTAGAAAATTAATATATATTCATGTATATGTTGTGCTTCAATGTTTTCTATAGTTTAAAAATTTTCAAACCAGTTTGATTTTTGTTTTTCTTTGTCTCATATTATGATAATGAATCTGAGACAAAGAAAAATAAAAACTAAACTGGTTTGAAAAAATTTAAACCAAAGAAAAATTTGAACCACAACATATATAACAAATTGATAGGAGGATTTCATGCTGTCCAGAGTGTCGTTAGAATTATTTTTTCTTTATGCCGGTGTTCGGTGCTACATGTAGCTCTATTGGCAAATATTGCGGTGTGTTTGGCTCACTTTTGTTGCACGATAAATACTTATCGGCTAAAGTTTGTTATCGCTTTGAAAATCCTAGGGTCATTACATTTCTCAGGCTGTGATTTAATGTCTAAAGACTGATGTGTAAGACTTGTGAGAAAGTGTTTCCCATCACAGATATACACTGTAGGCATCTTAGATGCAAGTCTCAAAATGCTGTAGTCTACAATTCCACTGCAATGAAATCATGAATTCTTGAAATTATTTTTAGCTCCTTAGTTAGTTCTTTAGTTGAGTAGTGTGTCTCAGTGGAGCTAGGATTAATCTCTGCTGTTTTGTAATAGCGTTTAATTTTGCATCCAACAGATAATCTGCAGCATGGTTGCTGTATTGTAAATTTCACATTTTTTATGCTGGTAAATTCTTACGTTCTTTCCTCAAGCAATGAATGAGACATTAATGTCCTTAGGCAAGACTTGACTTTCGGTTCTTTGGCGAACATCCTCAGTTGCTACCATGTGTATATGTCTTGTACACGTAGAATGATATGTAACCATTCAGTTAAAAATGAAAAATTTGTCACTTTTGTATTCCTGGGAAGGATCAAATGTTTTTTTTTCTCATTGGCTCTTGTAATTGAGCTGATAGGATTGTTGTAGTTTTGATTTGATGTTGTATTGTATTTCTTCAGAAGGCTTTTTTGTGATTTCTTGTGCATGTATAGTACTTTTTGACAAAAAGGGTAGCTCTTGTAGAGTTGTACAGAGGTGTTCTTGCAAATGACTCAATAAATAAGACATTATTTATGTATCTTGTGCAACAAGCATGTGATCCTCGTGTAGTAGTATTGTGCCACATGCATTCAGATGTAATCTTAAGTGTCGCAGCAGGACGAAGCACTGTCAAAAAATTTTAGATACCTATGCAGTAGTATAAAAATGGACAGGCTAAACATGACTCCCACTTGGTACCAAAAATGTATTTAAAAAGCCTAAAGCATAAAGATTTCAGAGAGAATTGCATCTTTAGATCACAGTTATGAATTTGTTCTCTTTGATGATGTTGGCCTTTTGATCTTGGCAGATTATCTCTCAAATTGATAGGAGGATTTCATGGTGTCCAGAGTCGATAGAATTATATTCTTCCTTTATACCGTGGTTCGGTGCTACAGTAGCTCTATTGGCATACATTGCAGTTTCTTTGGCTCACTTTTGTTGCACGATAAATGCTTATAGGCTAAAGTTTGCTATTGCTTTGGAAGTGCTAGGGTCGTTAAATTTCTGAGGTCGCCAAAAGTCTGTGATGTGCAAGACTTGTGAGAAAGTGTTGTCCATCACAGATATACAGTTTAGGCATCTTAGGTCTGAGTCTCACAAGTGCAACCAACTAATGTTAATGCTCCTCCACATGATTGTACAGTACATGTAAGTGTATAACATAAAATTCCTATCTCAAAAAATTAAGTAAGCAACCTAATTCTTGAGCTTCTAAATTGGAATACATGTAAGTGCCTAGACACTTAGGGCATGTTTACATGGAGGGAGGGTGCCCTGGTTAACTGAGCTACCCTGGGAGAGCCAACTTTTCATGTTTGTTAAGAAAATGCATTCAAGCGTGTACATGTTAGAAAGGGTAACCCACCTTCCCGAGGCACCCTTCTAGGAGGGCTATCTTTTTGCCATGTAAACGGTTCGTGCCGGGTTACCCGGCTAGCCAAGGTGAGAAGACCGCGAAAAAATGGTGGTATAAAATTACCATCCTGGGGAATTGTTTCATTGTTATCCCTTACCAGTGATATCTGCTGAACAGAATGAATTAGTAGAGTGCAAAATAATAGCCCCAGACACTGAAAAGCAGCCGCTTGCAGAACGAATAATAAAAAAATTGAGCTTGCCGCCAAAACGTTTCTTTTGTGCACCATCTTGTTTGTTGTGCTTAGCGGCCACTCGAAAGATAGCCCACTGACTTTGAAGTACTGGCATTACCTTTCAAAAGCAAGTAGCATAGAACTGTCGGTATAGTTTGAGGCAAAACTACTTTGAGTGGCCTAGTGTCAGTGTTGTGTACCAGGTTAAAAAATAACCCGCAATATTTTTTATTATTGTGCATTCTTTTTTTTCAATTAACTTTGATTAATAAGTACATTCTATTATTGTTTTTCTGCAGAAAAGTATGTGCAAATGAAGGGGAAAAAAGGCCCAGTCGGTAAAGGATGCATAACAGGGCTAACTCACAAGGATAAGCGTACGTCCGATTGACTGATTCCGGAGTAGGAATATGCAGAATGGTCACAAAAAAATCACATTCTTTGAGATTTGGGAGCCATAAGAACATTTAACTTTTGCTACTGTCGTATCATAAACATGTTTTAACAGATTTGCAAAGCAAGTATACTTGAACAACCAATTCTCAGAGACTATTCTGTTTACACTTATTCTGGAAAATGGTGAATTGAATGTGCCCTACATAATGGCATTACAAATTCAAATATTTTGATTTGACAATGCAAATGTTCCTTACTTCTTACCGCACAAAATATCTGAATGATACATGTGGATTTGTGAGTGTACTGTAGGTTGTTTGCAACTAAACTTGAATGTGATGCTAAGTATGTGCTCGGTTTTCTTTTGATATTTGGATTTCATCTGAGAGGTGCACAGTAACTTTCATTTCCACAAAAAAAATACAAGATGTCAAGTTGTATACACCAAATTGAAGAAACATTGACCCGTGAAAAGCATTACCCATGAACGATGAAACCGATTGGGATTCTGGGTAGGCAGCATTGGCAAGATAGTAACATTCTATTTCTTGATAATCAAGATGTTTTCTTTGTTTGAGACATTTAAGAGCATGATTTATGCATCCTGTGTTAATATAATGTGTATTCTGTCACAGACAAAGGTTAAATTTTCTAACTTCCCAGTAAACCTTTGGGTCGCATCGTTCATGGTTTATGCTTTTCACCCGACAACGTTTCTTCAATTTGGTGTATCATTTTAATACTTGACTGCTTAACAAAGCATATTTATCAAGGTGCCAAAAAAATATCTTCAAGCATCGTAATTTTCGTATTGAACAAAAATCGAAATGTAGAATCAAGGAATAGGATTCGTGAATCAAATTGGTCATGATTGTGAATAATTGCATAATCAAAATTTAGACCAGTAATAAGTTCACGGATTTGGTTTTCATGTTGATATAAATTATCAATTTTCAGAGGACAAAAATATTATTTTATACTGGAATTTTGACTTTAAAATACTCAAATTTTGACCCTTTTTTGGGTCAGCTAATTACATGCATACAGTTGAAATCTGTTTTATTGAATTTGTTTTTATATTAAGAAAGAATTAGTAAATTCGAATTGTATTTAACAACTATTCACCGAAGTGGAGGGTGGGTAGTGGTGGGTAGTGGTGGGTAGTTGCTGGGAGGTGAATAGCACTTGCTATTCCGAGTTTCAGTAGCCAATCAAAGCGCCAACAATGCTATCCACTGTTTCAGTATATACTAAATTTATATATTATTATAGGGTTTGAACCATGTTTTAAAATTATTTGTAAGGAATTTAGAAAGTATTTCAAATATATTTTTATTGTATTTTGACAGACATAATTATGAATAAACCATTTATTGCAAATGCTACTCCATGTTGTTTTTCAAATCTTTTAAAAACTATGTTCAGTGTATTTTCAGGTAGTTTGAAAGGCTCTTAAACCCGATTCAAATACTATTGATAATATATTTTGAAACATCACCCATTTTCTCCATTCACGAAATATAGAGGCCTTTCAAAATACGTCACAATAGTGTTTTAAACAGGTTTAAACATCGTTAAAATAAGTCAAAAACTACTTAAAAACTATATTTCAAGCACGAATTTTCAATGTATTTTGAATACAAATACATTCAAAATAGCTTTCCAAACAGTTTGCAAATAGTTTAAGAATTGTTTTTTAAAAATTTGTAAACTGTTTTGATGCTAATTTTCCACTATTTCAAATACGTTTCAATATCGTTTTAAACAGGTTTAAACATCGTTAAAATAAGTCAAAAACTACTTAAAAACTACATTTAAAGCACGAATTTTAAACGTATTTTGAATACAAATACATTCAAAATAGCCTTCCAAACAGTTTACAAATAGTTGGAGAATTTATAATGTATTTTTAAAAGATTTGTGAACTGTTTTTAAAACTATTTTTAAAGGTGTTGAAACGTATTTGAAATATATTTTAAAACGTATATGCGGATCTGAATTCATCGAAACTACACTTTGAAAAGGTTTTAAAAATATATTTCAATATCGTTTTAAACAGGTTTAAACATCGTTAAAATAAGTCAAAAACTACTTAAAAAACATGATTCAAATACATATTTTTCATATATTTTTTAAAAATATATTAAAAATAGTTTTTCAAAATACATTAAAAACAGTTTTAAAATAGTGTTAGGTTTGGTAAGGGTCGGCAATTTAAACACCGTAATAGATCCATAAGGGTTCCATTTGTAATTTATGCTGACGTTTAAGCATGCACTGAACCCATAAGTGGTTGTTCTCCAGGAAATGGAATCAGCTTTACAAATCAATTTCAAAAGCATAAACCTTGTGGCTTTTGTTTCAAAGTAATCCCCTTTGATAATTCATATTTGAATATACCTCCAGTGCTTTACCGGGCAAAAACAGTGGATGATGATGTTTCACAAATATTTGTGGATAAGTTGATTGATACAGTCCAGTTTATTCACAAGAAATTTGACAATAGAAAGAAGATGATCTACACCAAGGAAGATAAGAAAGAATATGAAGTAGCCACAGTTTGTTGGATATGCCAAGAGGAATTTACAGAATATGGATCATCAAAGGTTAGGGATCATTGCCATTTCACAGGAAAGTTTCGAGGTGCAGCACATAATATTTGCAATATGCAATACCGAAAACCTAAGTTTACCCCAGTTATATTTCATAACCTTGCTGGTTATGATGCTCATCTCTTTATTAAAAACCTTGGTAGAACACCTGGAGATATTAAATGCATACCTAATAATGAAGAAAAATATATCTCATTTTCAAAGTCTATTATTGTTGGAGAATACACAAACAAAGATGGTAAAAAGGTAGACATTTCTCATGAATTAAGACTCATAGATTCCATGAAATTTATGGCATCTTCCCTTGAGAATCTGGCAAATAATTTGAAAAAATCAGGCACTGACAAACTGAAACAAACAAAGAAAGATTTTGGAGAAAAAACTGAGCTTCTTTCAAGAAATGGGAGTCTATCCATATGATTATATGGATTCTCTTGAGAAATTCCATGAAACACAATTGCCTCCAAAAGAAGCCTTTTATTCCATAATTAATGAATCAGGGATTTCCAATGAAGACTTTCAACATGCCCAAAATGTTTGGAAAGAAATGAATACAAACAATCTAGGAGAATATCATGACTTATATCTGACAACAGATGTATTGCTCCTTGCAGATTTCGAAGAATTCAGAAATGTTTGTATGGCAAATTATCAGTTGGATCCAGCATGGTATTATACTGCCGCTGGTCTATCCTTTGATGCTGGCCTCAAGAAATCGGAAGCAAAGATTGAATTATTAGATGATCCAGATATGCTTCTGTTTTTTGAGAAGGAAATAAGAGGCGGTATCTCAATGATATCAAACCGTCATGGAAAAGCAAATAATCATTATATGGGAGGTAAATATGATCCAACTCAACCATCTAAATATATCTTATATCTGGATGCAAATTCTTTATATTCTTGGGCAATGACCCAAGCACTTCCAACTGGTAACTTTCGTTGGATGAAAAACTTTAATAAATGGGAGAAAAAAAATCCTTGCGTCCTTGAGGTTGATTTAGAATACCCTGAATGATTATCCCTTTGCACCTGAAAGAATAATTTCAGATAATCATTTTGAAAAATTAATCCCTAATCTGTGAGATAAGAAACATATAATTCATCACAGAGCACTCAAATTAGCCCTGAAACAAGGGTTAAAACTCACTTATACACAACACTCAGTTTTTGCACATGAACATCTTCAATCCTGATTATATTGGGGGTCATTTTATTTACAAAAATTTATTCATTCATAGTTTATGGTATCCTCCAGCGGCGTTAAGCGCCGGTGACCCCAAGCAAGGGTATGAATTCTATCTGGCAATATGAAACGCTTATCATCATCCGCAGATAGAGCAATCTTATTAACTGTTTCTGAATATATTTCATGATGATGGCTGCGTATAAGATTCATTTTTCTCATTTGATTTCGTCCATTGTAAGGACATTCTTTGAAATCTTCATGGAAAATCTGTTTTTTGATAACTTGTTTCTTAACTCCTTTGCATTTCTTATCTCCTCCGCCAGTTTCAAATAATTTATAGCTATATAACTTAGGGCGCAAGCCAACAAATTCTTCTATTATCTTTCCTTCAGCTTCATCTTTCATAAAGCCATTAACCTTTTTATTCAATACCGGCATTCCCGAGGGATGATCATTTGGATAATTTGAAGTATCAAACCTATCCTTAACATCCTTTATTAAATCTTTGTATACATCTTACGTTTCCATTTCATAGCACAAAGAATCAGTATCTGTAAATAAAAGCTTGGCTCTATTCCCATATTTTGGTTTCATATATTCATAATGAAATTTAAACATAAGTTCCTTTGATATTTCAAGTATTGACATACCACAGGGAATTGGTTTATTGAAAAACATTTTCTTTCGCTTCATATGAACACCTATTAATTGCTCATCAAAAACTGTATGTGAATTTGAGAATAATAAGGGTGCTTCAATGAGAGGCGAGATAAAATATTCTGGCAAACGAGTTAATTTTACGATGGAGACTAAAATTCGGATAGAGCCAGCAACATTTGCAATGAAAGGGTTTGAGAATGATTCTTTTATCATCCTGTTAGAAGATTCAGATGAAACTGATAAACTTCTTAATCCAATTAAGCATAAAATTAAGGAAGCGGCGATTGCTAAACGATCATATCTACCAAGAGGGGTAAAATTACTAAATTTATTTTCTGAATTTATGGATGGAGTAGATTATACAAAGATTGATTTCAAAGATAATACTGTTTTCACAGTGGGTGATAAAGAGGATGATATTGTTAATTATCTTGTAAGTGATTTCACGGCTAAGATTGTTTTTCAACCATATATTGGCGTAATCGCTAACTCATTGTGTTTTGGTTTTGAAGCAGTATCTGTTGATAGATTATCTTCAAATGAAAATGATTTTGCAAACATATGGGAATAGATATGAAAATTAATATTATTGCCAAATAAAAATATTATATCCCTAAATAGGTTTTAATATCCGTTTGATTATTAATTTAATTTTAAAACTAATTTCAATATTACATCATTGCCTAATTAAATTAATATAATATAATATAATATAATATAATATAATATAATATAATATAATATAATATAATATAATATAATATAATATAATATAATATAATATAATATAATATAATATAATATAATATAATATAATATAATATAATATAATATAATAAATTAATTTAATTCCCTTAGAAAAAGATACCCGTTTAGGGATATAATTAATTTATTGCCAGATACAATTATTACAATATTAATTTCATTCATTATTGTTACTTACTACCCCTAACTTAATGGATAAAAGTACCCGTTAGATTATTAATTTAATTTTAAAACTAATTTCAATATTATATCATTGCCATATTAATAAAATTAATTAAATAATAATAAATTAATTTAATTCCTTAAAATATATACCCGTTTAGGGATATAATTAATATTTGGCAATGTAATATCATTGCCAGAAACAAATAATAATTAATTTATTGCCAAATATAAATAATAATTAATTTATTGCCAGATACAATTATTACAATATTAATTTAATTTATTATTGTTACTTACTACTCCTAACTAAATGGATAAAAGTATCCGTTAGATTATTAATTTAATTTTAAAACTATTTTTAATTTTAATTATTATATTATATCATTACATATCATTATTATATATTAATTCTAAATAAAGTTTTAAAATCACTATCCCTAATTAAATGGATATAAATACCCGTTTGTTAAAAATAAAAAAAAAATAAAATATTACCCTTTTTAAAATGAAACCCATTAAGATTGTATCTGATAATAGAGAAACTGTTTATAATTCAATTACTGAAGCAACAAGAGATTTAAAAGTTGATAAAAAAACAATTCCTGCCGCAATTAAAAGTGGCCGGCTTAAATTTACACGGCGCCGTGATAAGAGAGTGTTTTATATTCAAAGTATGGACCCTTTAGTGCCAAAAAGTGCCAAAAAGAACTTAAGGAACTTCAAGGAAAGTCTGGGAAAACAAAGAAACAAGAAGAGGAGGGAAGATTAAATGGTTTAACATTTTATAAACCGCCGCATTTAAAAGAATTCACAGCTGGGTATAGAAAAGTTCCCTTTCCTTTAAAGAAAAACATTAATTCATGGCCTGAAGGAATGCGAGTGCTTGTTCGAGATGAAAGATTACCAGATAATCATGTGGCGTATGATTATGAAGAACACTTTACGAATATGTTTTACGAATATTCCGTCAAAAACCCCAACATTTATCCTGTCTTGAACTCAAAATCTAATGATTTCACCCTAACTGTTAAAATGAGGGATGGTTCTTTAGATGTTAATCCTCTTACTTTCACTGTTTGGAAAATGAAATAAAAAAAATATTTGTATTTAAAATGATAACCAAAGAAAATTATGATATCCAAAATATTCAGCTCGCAGAACCAGAAATAAAGAAATCAGTAAAGTTTACATTCACAGTACTACCTATTGAATAGAAAGATCATCCCGCAGAAAGATTACTTGAAGGCAGTATGAAAATATGGGAACACATATTTCTATTGGTTTCACCCTTGAAGATGTAAATGTAAATGTGGACTGGACTGTGCATATTGATAGATTCCAGATTGTATACAGCTATTCAAATTAACGTTGTCGGATCCGAAAGCTCAAAGCCAAGACCGCAAGGTAGTGTGGGTAGTTGTGAATAGCTATAATACCTTACCATCATACTACCTTGCGGTCTTGGCTTTAAGCTTTCATCCGACAACGTTAATTGAAATAGCTGTATTGTGAATTGCTAATATGCATGTAAATCTCTAAAATGAAAACAGGGTGAAAACTGAGACCAAACAAGCCAGTTTCGAAGCCCATCGGGCTACTTGTTCCCTATCCCTGTCTGGTCACCTGCCCCGGAAATCGCTTTTGCTGCGGCCAACACCGTACCTAGTTTACTTCCGGTTTTCAGAAATGACGTAATCAGTGATGTCATCAAAACGACGTCACGGCAGCATCACGCGGTCACGCCGTAACGCCGCCAACCCCAACCCATACTATACTAGTCTTTCCCTTCAAGTCACCTATATAAAAGGCAAAGACGAATCGGAGGCTTCCTTGTGGTAGCGTTTTTTGTAAAAGCAATTTAGCAATAGAAACGAGCTGTACACAGATGCGTATTACGTGCAAGAGATTATTCTTAGAAACATGCGGGTTCTCGTCGTCTTGTTGCTTTAGAAAAATTGCCGCTTTTGTTATGGTACGTGATAAATGTTTCTTACGCATGCGCATGACATACGTTTTCCGCGATTTGGTCTAATTGGCGTTAAAAGTCGATCATTTATTTCTCACATCGAGGTTAAATTGGTTTTTGTGTACAGCATGCGACATAAGGCCAAATTTGTCGAGATTCTGTAGAAATAAGAGCTAATTTTAGGTCGAGCTCTTCCGAGGCTTAAGATCAAAACATCGATCTTCGCGTTCGTAAGCATATTGTTAATTCATTGCAAATTTTACTACCGATTCTTTACAATGCCTTTGTGCAGTCCCCGCTACCTGTAGTGAGTAATTTCAAGACTTTATTTAGCGAAAAAGATAATAGAAATACACGGGAAAATGGGATTGTTCTTTGCTAGGTAACATGCTCATCATTGTAAACAAAAATTAGACCTCTGGACTGGACTACCGTGGATTATGGACTATGAAATGCGTGGCATATTAATAATGATTTCATTGCTTTTAAGAAAAAAATAGTCTTTTTAAATGTAACAGCCAAAAATTATGGTTTGGAAAGTATAAGACGAGTGTGGATTAACTCGGGAAGCAATAAATTAAATCTCGAAGCGAGTGAAGCCAAATTGTTAGCTTCCGAGACTCAAGAACACGCCAGGACAGGTTTATGGTGCAAAATTAGTTATTTTGTTTGAGGGAGGGGTGCGTGACTCGTTTTAGACCTTCCTCTGCTCGATTGATGGTGCAAGAGCGTGCTTACTTCCTTCGATCGTTATAAAAGCAAGCGATATAATCCGTGTTTTCTGTTGTAAAACAAAACGATACTGTAACAAGATTCGGCTGTTAGATTTGTGAGACATCAATGATTAGTTTGATGCAGCTGCTGTGACATTCATCGATCGCTTCACTTTGACAAATTTTGATTAGATATCCTGCAAGGTAAGCGCTTGTCTGTAGCCGTTTGCTGTGATTATTTCAAAATACAACGATATGTTTTGCACATTTTTTTTTCGTTTTAGGAGACGTCTAGGAGGCAGTCATGATCATTTAATGGAAATGGCTTTGCTTTGAGTTTTATATCCTTTGTATATCGCTACCGTGTGTGATTTTGCCGTGTTTTCATAAGTATTATAGCGAACTGTAATCAATAATTAAGCAACTACAATTCAAATATTTACCGTTTTAATTTCGACGGAATTGTTAAACATTAAATCTTTGTGATTTTCGGATATGTTCTTATTCTGGTAAAAGGAAAGCGGGTTGAACTTTTCTAACCAAATCAATTGTCAAACGGTTGAGTTTAGATCGAATAAATCGTTGATCAAAACACGTCCCGGCAGGTCAAAAGAACTGCTGAGTAACAATTCTCAAGCATTACGTCATGGAGTCACGCTCAAATTCCACACATCTCGTATTTATGCCACGCTATGGTCGGCTGTTAATTATTTTATCGATCATGTTGGTATTGATAATTTATTCGAAATCCTATCACCGATTTTTCAAAATGCCTGTGTTTAAACAATCCTGATTCCTTGTAGAAGGTGGTTTCAAGCATTTTAAAGCGAAAGAAATATACAAAGTTCTAAAGTTATGTTTTTTTTCTAACAGTACCGAGCCGATCAGAGAAAAAATATAGACCTGAAATTGTAGCCTACTAAGGGATGGACCATTTTATTATTATTTTTTTTTTTCCGTCTTGGTGTTTTGCAAGAATTTTTTTTTGGGATCGTTCGATACTTTTTTTTTTCATTGGCTCGCTGGCAATGATTTTTTTCCTTTACTTTTGTTGTGCACGATTTTTTTTTTGTGGTAATTGCCCAACCCCACCCCCCCCCCCCCCCCCACCTTAAAAATAAAATTGTCGTCCGTATTAAAGGAATGCTTGAAGCGGGCTGTGGAATGTCAATGTAAATGTGGACTGGACTGTACATTTTAATAGATTCTAGATTGTATATTGTGGATTGCTAATATAAAACTCTAAAATGAAAACCGGGTGGAAACTGAGACTAAGCGAGCCAGTTTCGAAGCCCATCGGGCTACTTGTTTCGGCAGCTCTCGAACTCCTACAAGAATACGAACGGGAATGGGACACTGCGGAAGTAGAAGTGAGAGAGAAAATCTAAATAAGGCTGGAGTATCTCAGTCATAGTAGCTCTCCAGCAAGTACTGCCTATCATCAGTATCAACAGCGCAGTACTGAATAAAATACTGGGAAATATACGTATTTTGCATGGACAATATAGATACGACACGACTCATCAAACTGCACAAACCTTGCAGTGTATTCTGTGACCACCCCTGAGGTCTTCCGATCTGGAAGGTGACCTAGGTATTCAATATTTGGGGAAGTTCTTCTGCATCTTAGATCATCGGGTTTCACTTTAGACCCCTAATGAGGTAGGCTTTTACTCAACAATCTCGTTTCATTGAATTTTGGATTGAGATTACCGTTAATTTACTGGAAAAAAAAAAACAAGAACATTTCAAGGGAAAGAAACTTTTTAGAAAATGCACATGTATGTAGCTCTAGTTCACAGCGCCAAGACCTTGCTATTTTTCACAGTTTCTTTAAAAAAAGACCGTACACGTGAAACCCGACGATCTAAGGTGCAGAAGAACTTCCTCCGATATTGAATACCTAGGTCGCCCGACGCTTCCAGATCGGAAGACCTCACTGGGGTGGTCACAGAATACACCGTGCAAGGGGCATGTACTAAAACCCGAAACTGACAACGAAACGAAACCACCGAAACGAAACGGCCGAAACGAAACGAAATCACCGAAACAAGAGAAACCTCCGAAACGACCGAAGCGAGGAATGTCGAGGAAGGTAACAGTTTCTCTCCGAACGTTGTCTCGCATATTGGAGCTAAATTTTGATTTATAAATAAATAAATAAATAAATCACTTTATTTAAATGTCAAAGGTATTTAGCACGCGAGCACTAATTGCGGAGAAAACCTCTCGGAGCAAGGAGAGAAAACCAACAACAGGAATTCAGGAACTCATAAAAGGGATGTTTTATCATACTTTTTCTGCCTGCATCAGTGACTTAAAGAGTCCGTGCAGAGAACTGGTCACGCAACACTAAGACAAACATCCTGTTATTACACATGCGCGTAGCGGCATGAGTTATAAAATGGCCTCGGTTTTTACTTGGGCGGAGGAGCCCAAGTTATAAAATGCAGTATTTGCAATTGGGCTCTAATGCGCGTGCGTCAAACTCAGTCAGCGTAACGACGAGAAGAACACTGGTCAGCTGGCGTCTCGACTAGCTTTAACGCTTTCTTGATAGGCTCGCCGGCGAAAATTAAATTCTAGTGGCAGATAAATTCTGATATCTTGATCGCGTACTCTTTAGCCGTTATTCAGTCTTTAATTCAATTGAATCGATGGAATGTTATTCGAGTTATGAATTCTCAAAGATACATGTACATCTTTAGACTCTTTAGAATGGAACGGCCCGATTTATGACAATTTCCCATCCGTGCGCTAAAACGGGCGGACAAATCGTCACTTATATAAAATCGTCCATTATAAAAATACAGTTTCAAACGACTAGTTCTTCTAGATATAACAATAAAATAACTTTCGCACTACATCGAGAAAGGTGCATCAAGAAAAGAACGAGATTTGCTAACAGATCGAATAGGCCATTTCCGAGTTGCCTTTAGCCTCTCTATCAAAGCGAGGCTAGGTGCGAAACCTTTCATATGAAAATGAGTTTTCATTCACATGCAAATAAAACTTATTTGCATGTGAATGAAAACTCATTTTCATATGAAAGGTTGTGCACGTAGCCTCGCTTTGATAGAGAGGTTAAAGGCAACTCGGAAATGGCCTATTTCATTTGAACGCCTGAAGAATTATTTTGAACGGTTTGCATTGAACGGCCGAAACAGAACAAAAATTTCAAACGGCTGGCTGTGAACGGCTATGGAAAAATTTGGAATGGAGTGAGTTTTCAGTCAGAAAGCGAACAAAACCAAAATAGGTCACTTTATGTAAACAAGGGCCCCAAGTGCCAGTGCGTTAGTCACGCAAATTCTTTCTGAATTTCATGTTTACCAATTGTGAAGATAAATCTTGAATGAAACTAAATATAATAATCGATGTCATACAGCGGGGAAAGGTACGTAGCAGAAAAGACAAAAAACAAATTTAGCCCTTTTAAGTTTGTTGTGGTTGTCAGGAAAAAGTGCGCCGAATTTGCATATGTCAAAAGGGTGTACAGGCTATGCGCTGCCATGAATTCTCTGTTTTGCAGTTTCGCTGGCCAAATTACAATTTATATAAGCTTTTCCAAATTCTACAAGCGTTAAATATAATCCTTGCGTCCGCACTTCACGGAAGTCTTCACGTATTCCACTTAACAACGTGACGTCAACGACATACAAGACTATCCCAATACTCAGTGCACTCCCTATCATCAAACCCTAAACTGAAGTGCATGCAGATTTTTCCAAGATACTTTCATTCCAATATGCCTAATACAACGATGCCCAAGTATGCGCTCCCACAGCGTCTTGTTCTTCTTATTTTTCTTTTTTTTTTGTGTGTCACGATTTTGCATGCAAATTTATGCACGCATATTATACATTGTGCTCTTCCGGTTCATAGCTTTGGCATTTACACTTCCGGTTTAGTGACTTCCGGCTACTCTCACTTCCGGCAAAACATCGTTACTGAAATGCCACGACAACGTCTCCTACAACCCTACTCACGTTAGTAGTGTTCACGTCACGTATATATTAAAATCACAGTAAAGACTGGCTTCACTGTGGTACAGCCTTCATTTATAAAACATTCAATAGTAACGTGGTTTGCAGGTACGATGACTGAATGAAAGGAGTAATTATTCTCCATGTCGGACGTCTTCTTATCTTGTTTAAAATATTAAAATATAAATTGCTTCTTTTCTTATGATACATTGAAATATAACGCAAATGTTTGATACGCATGCGCATGACAAACATTTTCCATCATTTGGTCTTATTGGTGTATAAGTCAGTCCTGTATTTCTCCCATCGAGGTGAACGTTGCTTTTATACACAGCATACAATGTGAGGCCGAATTTGTCGCGATTCTGAAAAAACTGAGAGCTATTTTTAATCAGAGTTCTTCCGAGGCAAAAATGCCAAACATCGATCTCTCGCACTGACAAGCATATTGCCAAATTATTCCCCTTTTTACTGCCGATTCTTTACAATGTCTGTATCGGAGCAGTCCTCGCTGCCTGTGGTGAGTAATTTCAAGACATTTTTAAAGAAAAAACAATAGAAATACACGGCAAAACAGCGTCGTTACTTCAGCCCCTCAGATTTAATAAAAATTTTGGACTTCGGGACTGGACTTCAGTGGATTATGGACTATGGAATGCGTGTCATATTAATGTCGATTTTTATTGACTTTATTGCTTTCTGTGGTTACTAGATTACTAGTAACCACTATGTTGTCACGTGTGTAAGTAAGTCCGACTTTCCGAAGCGCGAAGTTGTGCCGAGTTCAATCGATTGCTGTATGAGACAGTTCTGATAGCTTCGGATTGGACCAAGCACAGCTTTCACCACATGTGGCCAAGTATTGTTTTCAAAGATTATTTTAGGTGTTTTCGTGGTTTGGAAAAAGGTTTTAGTGAAAAATCGAGCTGTGAATCGAAGTGTTTGTTTGCAGACCATGAGCTATCCGAAATCATGATTCAAACGCCGCCAGCATTTCATTTCTGTGAACTGCTTTTTTAGCGAAAGCATTATGCGAATCATTTTTCCGAATAAGATTGGCATTCTATTACACTGGAAAAGTTGGCAATTTTATAAAGCATGATAAAAATAGGTTGCTGAATTGAATTATTTTGTGATGTTTTTTTATATTTTCGCAGACGCTACCCGGTTCCACGCAGTATTAAATTAGGATACAATAAATCACCAAGACTTCCACAAACAGAAAATCACTGAATTCTGAAAGGTGTTTGACTCTTTTAATCAAAGGAAAGACATTTTCATTCAAGGAAATATGAGTTTCATTCAAAAGTTTCGACCTTTTATAGAAAATATATTTTGGATTCAGCCGTGGTCATTTCAAAACAGCTTACTATCAAATTACCGTTTCTCGTAAATTTGCATAAATGAAAACTGTGTATTTGCGACAACACTTTAAAGAAACTGTGAAGCCTGGAAAAAACTTATTATAGATGGCAAAATCAAAGCATTTTTTTAAAGAACCAGCTTTAAGTTATGGAAACATTTCATTTCGATTTGGTCTTAAAATCACGGAGAGATTTTAGTGAATGCGTCACGCAACGTTTATTTACGAAATGTTTGACCAATTCATAGCAATTATCACCAAACATTTGAAAACTTTAAAAAAATCCCGGAACTCCTGAATTCGATTTCCTGTTTATTTAGGTCCTACAAAACGTTAACGGCATCCGGGCAAGAGGTGGTATCTGGGTTAACGAGAGGATCCGTACGGATAGTTCGCAGTTGTTTCTCAGAAAGTAGTGCTATTTTGTCTTCGCTGTTACTGTTGTTGAGTTGAGAAATCGGGAGCAAACACAGTGGATTTAAATATCTCAAAATCATCTTTTCTGTTCGCCAGACTGCGTGTCGCCAGATGTTTATATAAAAAAGACAAAAAATAAGCATTTGACGACACGCAGTCTGGCAATTTAATTGGGAGATTGTCAGACCGAAAAGTAGTTGAATTTTTCGAAAAACACATCAAAACAAAAATTCTTTGCCTTCAATTGCAGCAAGGTCCACAAAGAAAATTTCCTTTAGCTCTTTTATGACACGTCGGAATGTCTCATCATATCTTGTATCCACAGTCACGTACTATAGTGTTACAGTAATCAGCCAACAATTCCCTGCTTTGTTACCGTATAAATTTTTACCAAAGCAGTCCTCGAAGAAATAGCGAGGCAATAATCATGTTTGCTTTCCAACAAGGCTGAGAAATAATATTCTGTCGTGACAGTTTAAAAGTTCTTTACCGAAGAAACAGCGCCAAACTTTGAAAAAAGTTCTCAAAAACCTGCCTCGAACGTACACCACTTCACGCTCAAAAAAAAAGTTTACGCATACACCGGAACTTTACGCATACGGCGAAAGTGACGATGATAACTTGTTCAAGTAAGGT
Organism: Cladopsammia gracilis; assembly: GCA_022457155.1. Taxonomy (NCBI): domain Eukaryota; kingdom Metazoa; phylum Cnidaria; class Anthozoa; order Scleractinia; family Dendrophylliidae; genus Cladopsammia; species Cladopsammia gracilis. The sequence goes on along the minus strand of JAJGOT010000436.1, from coordinate 21,910 downwards.
AAAATATTGTGTCAAACAGACAACAATACAAAAACACGTTGGGCTCAAGATATACTATTTCGCTTACATGAACAGCCGACCGCTCTCTCGAGCGCCCTCTAAACTTCGTAGTTGCTACAGCAACTACCAACTAAAAATCAAGGTGCAAGGGTGGGTCGGCCTGGCTGGGAAATCCGGGCGGGGGAGGGGTTAAAAAATATTGCATCTGTCGGGGAAGGGGGGGGGGGGGGTGGTTCTGGAATAACCCATTTTACACCGGTTGCATGCGATTTAGTAACACAAGAAAACTAAGTCTTTATATTGATTATCAAGTTTCTTTTTACAGCATGTGGGTCACATGCAGTCCTCGACTGCCTATTTTTTTAAGCTGTCTTCTCAAATGTAACAGAAATAATTCACGGCTTGGAAAGTAATAGACGAGTGTGGATTTGATCGGGAATCAATAAATTAAATATTAAAAGCGAGTACAGAAAAATTGGTAACTTCAATCAACGCGTCTTAGAGTCTCATGCGCATGAGTATAGGCTACGTGTAGCCTCTTGTTTATTTTCAATCGCCCTTCTGTAAACAAATACCCTGGGTATCAGGTATCAGAGGGTTTTTTACGCCGATAAGATAAAATGTATACATGTATGTAGAATGGGTTGATGAAAGGAGGATATTACCATCTTCCCAGTATGCTTTGGGTAAAATTCGGGTGAATGACTTCCGGTGGAACCGAAGAATGCACGTATTTTAGACAAAGTTGTACATGGATTTCCTCGCTTTAATGTAAAGGCTTCGAAAGAAAACAATGCGAACCTTATTCCTCTATTAATGATGTGCCAGGAAATGTTTTTCTTAGAGTGAAGTGGACCCGTTGAAAAAAATTATCGTGGTATAGTTTGACTGTTGTCGTACGTGTCTGCTTGTAGTCATCGGTAATGCATATTTTAAATTGGTTGGATCGATTCAAAAAGGGCGAGTCAAACGCCAAATAACACCCAATTCCAGTCATTTAAGGTATAAACCTTCTCGAAAACCTAATTGATTCCAATTGACCCCACGATTTCATCCCAAATTTTGAAGTTAAAAGTGATCTATTTCGGCGGCTGTTTGTTTTTATCGGCGTTGAATTGAAAGTGACTACATCCGGCAAGCTCCAAGTTGCGCGTCGTGGTGAGAAGATCAATTTGCATTTGTGGACCGATTTGAGTTTTATTTTGGTCACAGCAAAATATAAGATGAAATGAAGTTGAATGTTTAGCGCTCGTACCATAGAAAAGTCAGAAAATAGCAAGAAAAGTGAAGACCGATTTTGAACTAAAAGTAACATAACCGTAAACAAACACAGCAGGAAAATTCCGCGTGCTGAGTAGTGGTGGTGAGTAGCTGTTGTTTTATATTTTAATTAGCGGGAATTATTTCACCGGCTCTGCTCAATCAATAAGCCAAAGCAAGCAAATATACGCATATTTCTTCTAATATAAGCTGGCATTGTTTTGAAATTGCGAGACGGTTTATTGATTCCATGAATCTGTGAAGAGATTTCAAGCATCTACCACGCGACGCTCATCGCGGGTTTCGGCCCGTCTGGGACGTTAAGCGGCCTTAAAGCAAACTGTAAACACAACCCGAAATGGAAAATATTCTGTAAAGGTGAATAGAATAAATAGGTTAACATAGATTTCTTTTGAAAGGTTTCCGCTACGACCAACTGACCTCCAACCTCAACGGCGTCTGTGTAAAATGAGCTGCTTGCGAGCCGCCGCCGTTTGATAATATAGTTTAGTTGCAGCGCATGCCGGGAAGATGGTAATATCCTCCTTTAGGTTGATGTGAGCGTTCAATATTTACCTGTCAAGAATCCATGTGATAATGTCCTTGTATTTATGACTCGCCAAGCCTGCAGCTCGAAATACATTAAGTAGCGCTCCACATCATGTAAGAACTACGGTAAACTTTCTGATTGTTCTGCGGCATTGGCTTTTTCCCACTTAGAATATCTTTGATTTTAAGAAGAGGGTAAGATATGATGGGAATCCACGAATTCCGATTGGCTATTTGATGCGAGGTAAGCGTGATATCGCATTCATCTTTTCGCGATTCTTGCGATATCGTCTTTTTGGGTGAAACTTACGTGGAATTTCCTCGTCAGGTAATGAATTTTCCTATAGAATTTAGGCTGCAAGCTGACTTGATCCCTATATACCCTAGCCCATACATCTGTCACTATAAAAATTTTCTAATAGTCCTCCCTAAAAGTCACCATTACATTTTTTTATAATCAATGTATTAAAGGTGAACAAATCACATTATATACATTATATATTTTTACGAAATGGGTAAATGAATCATGGGTTTCCACTCGGCTTTTGGCGCGAATTTGCGACGTCACAAACTCGATTGACATGCTACATGTAAACCCTTTCCCTATTAAGGTTACTTTATCTTTATATATCTATTAAGGTTACTTTTAGCAACAGCTTAATTTACAAATTAAGTAGTTTTAGACGTTTCGTTTCGGTCGTTTCTTTCGTTTCGGCGGTTTCACTAGTTTTTCGGTGATTTCATTTCGTTTCGGTCGTTTCGCTCGTTTCGTTTCGTTGTTTCGGGTTTTAGTATATGCCACTGCAAGGTTTGTGCAGTTTGATCAGTCGTGTCGTATCTATTATTCATGCAGACATATATTTCCCAGTATTTCATTCAGTACTGCGCTGTTGATACTGATGATAGGCAGTACTTGCTGGAGAGCAACTATAACTGAGATACTCCAGCCTTATTTACATGTAGATTTTCTCTCTCACTTCTACTTCCGCAGTGTCCCACTCCCGTTCGCACTCTTGTAGGAGGTCGAGAGCTGCCGAAAAAGATCCTGCCATTGTAACACTTGTGTTTGGGGTCTTTGGTTTACCCCTACATTAGGCCTTCCTTCATCAGCCCTATTGTGTTCAGGAATGATAGAGCGGGAGCTGGGAACTAATGATGCGCAAAGACGATGCGCAGAAAATGTTGAATGAATATTGCACCGTGTTGAATGAATATTTCGATCGTGAATGTGAACGAATATAAACCGTTGAATGTGAATGAACACATCCTGTAAATGTGAATGAATATATCCGTGAATAAGAAATACGTCGTTAAATGTGAATAAATATATTTCTTGAATGAAAACTTAGTTGTTGAATGTGAATGAATATATTCGTGAATAATAATAACAGCTTTAAATGTGAATGAATATAAACTTTGTGAATTTTGCACCATTTCGCCAACCATAGTCCTCAGAGTGTGACCGAACGCCCGACCGAGACCCCAAGTTTTGGTGCTAACCAAAATTATCGCCACCTCTGAAAACAAGATGTACAATATCTATGAAATTCTTTTCGTTACTGGCTTAGATAGGCAGTGAAATAACGAAACAAGGCAAGGTCACTTCTCCTGTTATCATCAATTTATTCCTTTCCATTTATTTTCACGCAGAACGTTTCAAATAAAGCTTGGATATCGAAAATCGCCGCTGAAAAAATTTATGCCGCATTATAAACAATAAATATAAAAATAAATCAATTTCCCATTTCAATTTCCCATTCCCCATTCCCCGTTTTAGTAACATCCCCCGTCCTCCGATTGTTTGCTCTCGCTCCAATTTTCGCGCGGCCAGAATGCGGAAAAATTCTTTCGTACGGGAACGCTTGCTACGCAGGCTAGCTTTTGTACAGTATATAGAAGTTTAGTACATTGTTTCTAAGAATCCTATGCATTGTTATCATTTCATGCTGTACATACTTAACATTTGAAAATCTGTGGGATCAGTAAGCTGAAAATATGCTATTTATTACATGGCCGTCACTTCTCCTTAACAAAATATCTATTCAAACGGAACTCTCCTTTGAATGGCAACTTCGGCGACGTTGTTTCTAAGGGGGCTAAATTCGAGTAGAACGTCCTTGTAACTCTTCAAAAGAAGGAGCGCAAATCCAGCCAGAAAGACGACAAAAGTCGACAAAAGACGGGAAAATAATACTTAACCCTTTGTATCCTAGTTACGCATATAAGCGTAATTTATTCCTACCAGCAATAAATTAGGCATATTTATCAAGTGTTGCCATAGTTGGGCTTATACAATTGCTAATTGAGACCCCCAAACCACATGGCTTGTTTTGGTTCGGAGTTTTCGCTAATGGCGAGCTTTTGAAAGCGATTTTCAGCAAAGAAACGTTTGGAAAGCGATTGTATCAGCTATTTAAAATTGTCGGAAGAAGGATCAGAACACGAAGATCTAACAATTCAAGAGATTTTGCTAAATTTGCTCAAAGAAAGCGTATACAAAAGTTGTGACGAAGTGAAACTACTCGATCGTCGAATTGAATTTTCTTCATATGTTGGCAAACTAATCACCCCTTCATTCTTGCACTTGATATTCAATGCAGAGTGAGAAAGCTCAACTTTTGTGCTGTGTTCATGGGGAATTTCGTGGACACTCTCAGACTGACATTATCTGTCATATTCATCATAACGACCGGAGTGTATGCTTTGTGCTTACTGCTTGTAGGTCTCATAGTTGACCTGGAATTGAGCTTGAAGTGTCAAACGAAAGCTAAGTAAATCTAGTAATAGATTTAGCTCGTCTTGTAGTCATTCAGTGTCATGTGAATGTTACAGAACATTTCCTTTAAAAAAATGTATTTTTTTTGCAATGAAAATTTGCCTTTTTTGCTAATTTGTTTTCTTTTGAAAAATGTTTTGGTCGATTCCACTCAATGTTTATTACTTTATTTTGAAAGAGGGACTCTTAAGGTTTCATTTGATGGAAAAATTATGCGGTTGTAACCAATATATAAACACTTTGAGGATCACCATTTGGCATCAACCAAAACCAGGCGAGGAAAAATTAAAGAAGGCCAGGATTAAAATGTTTCAATGTTTAAAGATGCTGCTGCTCAGTGTCCGCTTTAACGAGAGTAAAAACAATAAAATTGTGACGTCTGGACCGAATCAAGTGTCTGTAAGTCCGTTATAGCGAGAGTCTGTAATAGTGGGATTTTGTTTCAGTAAAACGGCTATAACGTTTACCGAGGATTCACTGTTTGTCCGAAATAGTGAGGTGTCTGCAAGGCGAGAGTAGACTGTACTTGAATTCACGGAGTAGCGTGAATTTAAAACACGTTTTGGCTGTGGTTTAAATGTTACTTAAGAGGCTGTATAAACTTCCTCTATCAGGGACGAGAAAATTCTATATCCAACGGAATGAAAATAACACAAAAAAAAATATCTGAAAAGCGCAGGTTTCCAGTTATTCTCCAAGAATTAGGTATTTTGTTTTTATATATTTCCTAATTCTTTTTACATTTTTTATTCAATTGAAAATATTTTTTTATGACAGTCACAAAAACAAACAATTAAACGCCCTGCTAGAATCTTACCAAATATAGAAATATTTATATATACTTTACTAAGAATTGTATTAAAAAAGTTTTCACTAGTTCCAAGTCAGATTGAAGCACGAGGACCAAGAGCAAAGCTTGCCTATGAAAATGCTTTGAAGACTGGAAAAGTGAGGGTGGGCCGTGCTAGAATCATGCTAATAGGTCAAGATCGAGCGGGCAAGACGAGTCTGAAGAAGTCTTTATTAGGTCTGCCATTTGACCCGAAAGAGCAAAGTACTGAAGGAATTGAAGTTGACCCATCAAAATTCGACGTTGACGTTGACCAGGCTAAGAATTGGCAACGCACGGATGAAAAATTAGATGTATCCTACTTTGTGAACGACCTTGCAAGGATGGTGGCTGGAGAACTTCAAGAAGTAAAAGAAACACATGTGGATTCAAAACTTCGAAATAAATCAAAGGAGATACGTTCTAATAAAAATCAGGTTGGTAGTCATTTCGTTACCAAGCTTAATCAAAGGCTCCTAAGAGCCAACCCGTGAATAGGAAATGCTAACGCGTAACGCAATATCGCGGTAAGCTTATGTTTTCACACTTTGGCACGGTTCAATATATTTTTAAAATTAAACGTAAGGATTTTTGACAAACGCAAAAAGAAAAATACGGTACACCACTTTCATAATGTTCAGTCTGAAGAAAAAAAAAAAGGCACGAGGCGATACTCGAAGCTGGAGCCTTTCGGCTGTAAGTCCGCGCTTTACACCATTCGGCCACCGTGAGCACTAGCTTGGAACAGGATAAATTTAATTACTTCAAGGTAGATACGGATGAAAACACTTATACGTTGATTTATTTTATCTTATTTTATCTTATTTAAATGTTTGTTTTATAGTTGGTGAGATGTCTTCGGATTTTACCGACTTATTAAATGTAGATGTAGATGTAGAAACACATGTCTCTGTTGAAAAATCCTTTTAGATCGATTTTAACGTTGCATTAAAGTCTCCAAATGCAAAACATCTTTAAGCTTATTGTTGTTTATATTCGTTTATAACAATTTAGTTGTTGTTATCGCTGGATTCACGTTATTTTTGTTACAAAACGCATTCGTGACAAAGTATTACGTCACTAAGTTTACAGCTGATGGAAGGAGCGAGGGAGTGCCATTTGCATATCTGTCTCCGTTACCGATAACCCGTTCATTACGCATGTGCGTATTCACGGGTTAATAAAAAATGACAGATTGTTACAAAACCTTTAACGTTAATCAGGGATGGGTATTTTAAAAGCCCTTGAGTGTTTTATTTAAGATAATTTCTAATTACTGTTTGCTACACATCTGAACAAAGAATGAACATTTAGTTAAAGCAATTGACCCTTTTTTACTTGTACTGACAGTCTTCTTCGTGGTTCGGAAACTTGAGGATCAAAATGTTAAGAAAAAAGAGATTGAAAATTACAGACAGACAGATGGATACCAAAAGTCAGGACGAGCCCCAAAACATTGAATCTTAAAACAAGCAGGTTAGTATCCTGTAAGAACAAAAAAAAAAAATACTCAAAGAGCGGTTTTCTTTTGAGTGTCGTAAAACCAAAACCAAAGTAATCATGCACTCAGACTAATCACAGCAGATACCGACAAGTCAATGAACCAATCACAACAGATACAGACAAGCCAATGAACCAGACACAACAGATACAGACAAGCTAATGAACCAATCACAACAGATACAGACAAGCCAATGAACCAATCACAACAGATACAGACAAGCCGATGAACCAATCACAACAGATACAGACAAGCTAATGAACGAATCACAACAGATACAGACAAGCTAATGAACTAATCACAACAGATACAGACAAGCTAATGAACCAATAACAACAGATACAGACAAGCCAATAAACCAATCACAACAGATACAGACAAACCAATGAACCAATCACAACAGATACAGACAAACCAATGAACCAATCACAACAAATACAGACAAGCCAATGAACCAATCACAACAGATACAGACAAGCCAATGAACCAGTCACAACAGATGCAGACAACCCAATGAACCAATCACAACAGATACAGACAACCCAATGAACCAATCACAACAGATACAGACAAGCCAATGAACCAGTCACAACAGATACAGACAAGCCAATGAACCAATCACAACAGATACAGACAAGCCAATGAACCAATCACAACAGATACAGACAAGCCAATGAACCAATCACAACAGATACAGACAAGCCAATGACCAAACACAACAGATACAGACAAGCCAATGAACCAATCACAACAGATACAGACAAGCCAATGACCAAACACAACAGATACAGACAAGCCAATGAACCAATCACAACAGATACAGACAAGCCAATGAACCAATCACAACAGATACAGACAAGCCAATGAACCATGCACAACAGATACAGACAAGACAATGAACTAATCAGATCTAGAACCAAATACATGTAACAGACCAATCACAACAGATACAGACAAGCCAATGAACGAATCAGATCTCGTACCAAATACATGTAACCGGCGCCATAAGCGCTGGAAAACGCGTGCAAGCTGGCAATTACAATTGCTTTTGCTTCTGATCTGTTGAGAAAGTGGCCCAATATTTTTTAGCCAATCAAAAAACATAGTAATAGTTGCTTTCGACACTCGATTGAAAACCATTGTAAAGTTTAACCTGTATCAAAATATTGTCGCTGGCCTTACGATGTAAAATGGACATGTTGATCATTCTCTCCCAAATTTTCCTTAAAAAACCACAGCTTAAACAACCAATGCTGTTTTTCTATGACTGTTATTATTCCGTTTGTCGATTAAGCCCCGAGCTATTCAGGACATTTTCATTTTGAGTCATTAACAGCAAATCGTTTAAGGTGAACGGTGGATTTCTTACCCATGAAATGCAGATTGCTTACTGTAAATTCGTTAAACCGGGACTGGCAATTTTGTAGAAAGTTCTAACTTTTAAGTGCTAGTTCAAGACTTCAGTATTCGACGTTTCTAGAAAGTTGTTGTTTTAAGTGGCCAACCAGGTTAATTCGGAGATCCCGTTGTTACGGACAATTGTCTTCCTTCTAGCCAAAAGTCATACATTCAGTGTAAAATTACAGAATCCATTGATTGTGTTTTTTTTTTTCATTTCGCAGTCTGAGCTCACAAAAAGAGAACTTGAATGGTAGGTCGGATTTCGAGTATCGACGTAAAAATGGCGTAGCTTTTGTAGCAGTGAATTTGATTAACGGCATTAATCTCCAATTCATTTTAATCTCGTGAATAAGCGAAGTGTGTTTACAGAGACATAGTTTACGGGTATAGATATGCAAATTTGTCACTCCATGTCCCTTAGCCGTAAACGTGCTATTAAAGCGTATTCAGTTTACAAGTAAGAACACATCTTAGCGTGACATAAATATGCAATTTCTGAGACGAGATATTGCGTGTTAAATTTGCTAGCAGACAAGAATCCACGCTTTCGGCGCTTCATGCCTTTGAGACCAACGGGTTGCGATTTGAGTGAATAAACCTATAACAAAAAATTTTTAGAAATGGATTTTACTATAAAAGTTAACGCTAAAAAACAACGACCTTTCGACCGTTCAACGGTCATTTTCAAGTTGAGAAATAAAATTGTAACATGCGCTTATATAATCAATTGTAAAACTGCTAATGAGATAATGACTAAAACTTTAAAATATTTACATAAAAACAATATTATGAGAAATTGCGGCAAGGATAATAAAAGAAACGCTAATACAAAATGGACAATATAAATCAGGTAAACACTTTTGCACGGATCGAATCACTCTGTTTGTTCAGCTTCGGTTTAAGTTCACGAATGAAAAGCATTTCAAAAATCAAACAGTCTAGTTTACTCTGACACTTTTTTAAAATCTTGACATTTCCTTCGATGGTCTCTGGATCTTTTCCATGCTCGTCCTTTACGATATTGCCGATTGTTGATCGCTTATGTTCCCCCACACGTTGATGTAGGTGCCGACTCGTGAATATGTTCATCTGCCTCTGAATTCTTGTCAACACTCAATGGAATCCACCCCTCCCTCAGCTTCACAATGGAACTCGAAAACAATGGCAAACTCCCCTTTCTTGGAATGGAGATTACCATAAATAGTTCCCGATTAGACACGAATGTCTATGTGAAACCAACTGATACTGGACTTTTACTGCATTACCAAAGCCATGTTGACGTAAAGTATAAACATTCCCTGCTGAAGACAATGCTAAACCGTGCATTTAAACTGTCCTCGAATTGGCAGTTTTTCCATCATGAATGCGAACGTCTAAAAACTGTTTTTGCTCGCCTGCATTATCCTGAAACTCTCGTAGAGAATACCATCAGACATTTTATTGAAATGAAAGTCCCTGACGATGTATGTACTAAACAACAAGTATCCGATGAACATGATGCTCCTATCTGTATTGTCTTACCGTTTAAAGACCAGAAATCAGCAAATGCGGTAAGACACCAACTCGGTGATCTCAGCCGAAAGATTGATGCCGTTATCCAGCCCGTTTACACAAGTCAGAAGATCAAAAGACAATTCAAACCGAAAGAACACAAACCTCCGATTGTTAATCAACAAAACGTTGTTTATTATTACAAGTGTGGTCTGTGTGATGCAGACTATGTCGGCTTCATGAGTCGGCACCTACATCAACGTGTGGAGGAACATAAGCGATCAACAATCGGCAATCACGTAAAGGACGAGCATGGAAAAGATCCAGAGACCATCGAAGGAAATGTCAAGATTTTAAAAAAGTGTCAGAGTAAACTAGACTGTTTGATTTTTGAAATGCTTTTCATTCGTGAACTTAAACCGAAGCTGAACAAACAGAGTGATTCGATCCGTGCAAAAGTGTTTACCTGATTTATATTGTCCATTTTGTATTAGCGTTTCTTTTATTATCCTTGCCGCAATTTCTCATAATATTGTTTTTATGTAAATATTTTAAAGTTTTAGTCATTATCTCATTAGCAGTTTTACAATTGATTATATAAGCGCATGTTACAATTTTATTTCTCAACTTGAAAATGACCGTTGAACGGTCGAAACGTCGTTGTTTTTTAGCGTTAACTTTTATAGTAAAAACCTAAAACAAAGAGCGAAAAAAAAAACAGTGAAATGATAAATGTTACCTCGCCATTTTAATTCCACTTGCAGTTTACAAATAAGCGTATTCAGTTTACCAACATGGAAACATCAAGCGTGACATAAATATGCATTGTCTGAAACAAGACATTGCATATTAAATTCGCTTGCAGACACGCGCGAGAATCCAAGCAGCGGGCAGTGATTTGAGCGAGTAAGCCTAAAACAAAGAGCAAAAAAAACCAGTTCCATTTGCAATTTGCAATAAGCGTTTTGGGTTTACAAACAAGAAAACATCTAGCGTGACATTGTCTGAGACGGGACATTACGTAACACGTTGTCTGAAACGAGACACTATGTAACACCCTTGAAAGTTTACAAGTTATTTTTAAAATTAACCTACGTTGTTTTGTATTCACGAGATGGCTCTTAGAGCCCCTTTAATTTACGTTGGCGGCTTGATAAAGGAGTTTAGTGATTGCAAGATTGAAAGTAGATTAAGTGTATTTTGGGAATTGTAGATATCATTTTCAATGTTGTTTGTTTTGATGGCGTAATTCACGGCACTCGAAAATGAAATAGGAAACGATCGTGAGATAATAGAGAAATTTGCTAAAAAAACCGAAAACATAATATCAACTTACCTGCCGACGCAATTCAAGTGTTTCATTGTTTTTAAGGAAAAATAGAGTAAATTACCACATCTAAAAAACCTTTAACATGCAAGGCTGATCAGACAGCTGAATTCGTTCAATTTCTTTTAATAAGATTTGCCCAATATGTCGGTTAGACAAAACTAACCATCAGGGGCTAAGAAAGCTAAGTCAAGATGGAAACAAACGGTTACAATATTTAAGAAGGGCTAAGATAAAATGCTGATACATGATAGGCTAATAAACAAGTAACGGTTGAAAACTAGAAACGGCTAGTAATGATTATAACAATAACTTAGTATGTGGAAGATTAAATTTCGTCGCGTCTGTTCATGCCATTAGGTTCAAGTGTATTGGCTATAGTGAGTAAATATGATTCTCTCGCTTTACGGATCATGTCTCTATTAGAATAAAGTAATGCTCCACATAAGAACTGCCGTAAACTTCATTGTTCTGCGGCATTGGCTCTTTCCCACATAGAATATCTTTGATTTCAAGAATAGAGGAGGGGCTGATGGTTCATAATTATATTTCAGTATAAAAATAAAGAAAATCAATTGGCGTCAAATAAATTTTAGGAAATGATTGTGCTTAACCAATCTGAATAACAGAAGACAACGATTTTTCTTATTTGGTGAAGTTCCCCAAATACAATACCTTTTAAAAATTGCATGTTGTGCGATTGGGTCTTAAAGTACTTGAAACCTTAAAAAAAATTAGACAAAATGCACCTTGAACCTTAACTTTTTAGTAGTTTTTGAGTCTAGGCCAATGAGATCACTAGTTGTAACACTGAAAAAAAGTTGACATTCCATCGTGCATTGCCGTTCAGCACTTTCCTTCTTATGCGGATCATTACTTAATGAGTTCTAATGGGATGATTTGGAGGTCGGTAATGGAGAGTCCGGTGAAAGCAAAGTGCTCTGACACAGCAGTCGGTTGATCCTGATGTTCTGGTAGTTTCTTGGTGTTGCACATGGTGTGATCACCAAATGACGTAAAACAAAAGATTCAAAAGACACTGAACAATACCCACACCGCAACACCAAGAAACACCCGATGTTCTTTCTTCAAGGCCTTCTCAACTGCACGTCTGCGTTCTCCAAAACGCCTGATCGCTGACTTGTCGTTTTGTCACACCGATGTATTGTATATGGCATTTGGCGCATTGGATCATGTAGATGACGTTCGTGGATGTGCAGCAGATGCGACGTCATATTTGTCGTTTATTACCTGTAGAGAAGAAGGTGTAAAACGTGGTTCCTTCTTTGATAAAAGGGCATGTTTTACACCGATTTCTGCTACAACGAAAAATTTCAGGTGTTTGAGGGGGTGGTCTGCGGTGTACAGCTCTGACAAGAATATCACGCAAGTTCTTGGATTCGCGGTAAGAAATCGAAGGAGGGAAAGGGAATGCTTCTTTGCATCTTTTAGAAGAATGGATGTTGAGATTTCTTTGAATCACTTTAGGTATGTTAGGGAGGGCTCGATTGAATGTTACTACAAATGGTATCCTGTTTGTTTCTTTCGTGTTAGTTGCTGTTTCCAGGGCTGTGTTCATATTCCTGGAGAATAAGTTAATTAGCCCCAGGACTCCATGCCGTGCTCGGCTAGCTGTCAACTGTCACGTGGATGTAACATGATCACTTTGTTTTGTCCGTTCGATTGTTTCAGTTGTTTCTTTGCTACTATACTACGTGGGATAGCATTTACTTTCTGGATTTGTTCCTTTACAAAGTGATAATTATGCCCTGTCATGGCCAAATGTCTTGTGAGGGCTTTGGTTCTTTTGCTGAAAAGGGCGTCTGTTAAGCAGATTCTGCGCAGTCGAAGAGCCATGCTATATGAGATAGATTGCTTGGTGTGGAGGGGGCGGCAGGACGATTTTAGGAGGTACTGGTGCTTGTCTGCAGGTTTGACGTAAAGATCAGTTTCTAATTTCCCGTTAGTAAGGAGAACGCGAACATCTAAGAAGGGGATTTCAGTGTCTGAGAAGGAGCTGGTAAACTTGATAGTAGGATGCAAGCTATTTAAATATTTGATGAAATCATGAAGTTTATCTTCGTCATGTGCTCGGAGAAGGAATATGCCATCGATGTAACGCCACCAAATAAGGGGGGAGTTTGGAGCAGTTGCTAAGGTTTTTTTGTTGAAATGAAATGAAATGAAAGATTTATTTAAGGAGGAAACCACATCACCCATGGGTGGTTTTCACGAGGGACCTCCATATAAAAGTTAGTTACAATAAAAATTGAAAAATATTCGAAATGCAAGAACTAATTACATTTGTAGAAATAGGAGAACGCGAACATCTAAGGAGGGGATTTCAGTGATTTGTTCGAATTTGCCCATGAAGAGATTGGCGTAAGATGGAACCATTTTTGTACCCATTGCTGTGCCGTTAATTTGTCTGTCGTACTGACCGTTGAAAGTAAATGTGTTGTTTGTGGGAATCATGCGAATAAGATCGCAAATTCTTGTAGTCTTGACTGTTTGGTTAAGTCGTTGGTCCAGGAAATCACTGTAGGCTTGGATCGTGCAATGAACCAAAGAAATCAACAAAAGAGTTGCAAAAACAGTCCAGTCCGCTGGGAAAAAATGACGTTACATAATCTATCGTAGCTAGCTGTAGACGCATGGGTTGAATAAACGTGACTTTATAAAATGGTACCCGAATAAACGTGACATTACATAATTGTACACAATCGTAAACTAGCATGAGCGGATACTGACATCCAATAATTTTGATTCTTTCCACCTCCGCTAAACCTAAGCTAAAACTATACTTTAGAATTTAGTAGAATTAAGCAATCGATGCAAACAAATTATTATATACAAAAAAGTAACATATTTACACGCGCATTGAGAGTTTGTTTGAGTGTTTATAAATAGGTTGAGCCTAAGTAATCTGTTTGCAAAAAGTACATTTAAAAAATCTTTGTAGCGGAGCACTTGCCAGGCCGAAGGCCTGGCTGCGCAGCTCCATACTCATACTCATTTTTCATGGTCATGGCTAGCGGAATGTTTCGCGGGCGCGTGTTTACCCACCCGCCCGCCCGCCGTGTTGGAACAACATCTAGGATCTTGAAAGCAAGGCTTTGTTTTTCGCGCGGCCACACAGCCGTGAGCTCGGTTAACACTTTTAGTTGTTTTATTGTGTCTAGCGGAGAATTAAAGTCGTCATTTTCCTGCATTTTTTCGCGGTTTCCTAATCAAGACAGAGATACTAATTAAGGTATACTCAGAAGCCGCTTTAGTGGAAAAAGACGAGCTTTCAGGGATAAAATCTTGCTTCGAGGAACTTCATGTATTACGTTTATATAAATGCGGGAGATGTTTGTTTTCTACGGATTTCAGAAGTAGTAGTAGTAGTAGTAGTCTAGGGTCAAATTTAACCTTGTTACGGATTAGGTGGATTAGGTGCCTATGGATTAGGTGGATTAGGTGCCTAGTCAATGACGTCACAAAATGCCTTCCTGCATTCTAATTTGGAATAGGTAACTTATTAATGAATATTAATAAACGGAATGCCTTTTTATGACGTCAACTACCTATTCCTTTTGTGTTATTGTATACTAATAAGTGCGTTCCTACATATGTAATTAACTGCCTATACCTATACCCAAACAATTGAAACAATAGGTTTGCCCAAACTTGCCCGCTTTATTCACACCCTGATTGGATCTCAAGATTTGTATTGTCTGTTTGAATAAAAAGCGCAGATTTTTTTGAAAGCATTATCATTTCTGAGTCGTAATCGTTATTACAAGATGTTTCCAAACATTCAAGTCGAATTGAGCCCTAAACCTCTTCTGACAGTCGATGAAGTTGAAAAAGTCCAAAGGCAAAAGATAGCTAGCCTTATCGGCCATATCTTCCAGCTTACGTATGCTGCGATGCTTGACATTCTCATCCAAGAAGCAAAAGTAAATCGCTGCAATGGTTGTGCTATTGACCATCCAAGTCAAAGGCAACACCCGTGCCTGATGATGGACAGCGAAGATGCGTGGATGTATTACCGAGAAGATGTGGTGGAAAACATCGATCTCAACATCGTTCTTAAAACCGCCGAAAGCGTGTGCAGCGCTCTTGGTTTCAAGTTAGCCAAGTCGTGGGAAGCGTACGTGACTGAATTACCAAAGGTATGGAATAGGTACTGTGGAATAGGTGCCTAGGTGCCTTAGTCAATGACGTCACAACATGCCTTCCTGTATACTAATTTGGATTTCCTGCATATGTAATAAACTGCCAGTACCTATACCTATTCCTTTTGTTATTCTGAAACAATAGAAACAATAGACCGGCCCAAACTTGCCCGCTCTATTCCAACTCACTTCAAAACAAAACACAACTGACACAGATATATTTTACATATAGAGCAAAACAACATGCCTTGACCAGGACTCGAACCTGGGTTACTGCGGCCACAACGCAGTGTCTTAACCACTAGACCATCAAAGCTGTGGATATTATAACCGAATGAAACTAATAAGAGGGTTCCGAAACATTCAAGTTTAGAAGCAAATAAATTGCACAGTATAACAAACCGCTTTTTACTTTACTAAGATCCGCAACATTCTTTTAGCCGCTTCATCGCTAGACTCTATATCGATTTTCAGTTTGCCAGCCATCACCCACTTTAAGTTTTACAACTTTACCGGTAGCTTCAAAGTTCAAACTTTTAATTATGCGAACTTACACTGAACTAAATTTGCATGAAAAATTAGCACCTCGGAAAAATAAACAAAACAACCAATTACACGCGCGCGCTAAAACAATAAAACCACACTTTGTTAAGTTCAAACTATATTTATTGATAACAAACAAGTTCATAATTATACAGACAATTTAAAAGCTTAGATGGAAAGGAACAGTTGATTTAGTCTTATTCATCGGGAAGAGCTTGTTTGACAAACAATCGATTGAGTAAGAATTTTCGCTTATCGATGGCAAGTTCTGTCGATTCGAGCCAATCAAATCCCTCTGTGTCTTTTAACTCTTGCTGGGTTTGAATAACTTTTCGAAAGGTCGAATCTTTCTTCATAGCACGCATCCATTGTAGATTCTCTAAGAGTATTTTTCTCAGTTCCTTTCTATAAACAGGAAGCAAGGCATTTTCAGCTTTAATGCGAGCCACGTTGTGTGAATCTCCGTTTTGCTCGTATTCGTTTATCAAAGCGTTGAACTCGGCTTCGTGGAGACTAAAAGCTTGGTCTTGAATACGCGACCAAGGATCTATCTGCTCTTTCTCTTCTTGGGAAGATCCCATTTCCTCGCTAGATTGAGAGCCTTGAGATGACTGTTCGCTTTCTTGCGAACTTTCGCTTTCTTCGGAATACCCATTCCCTTGTTGATAGTCGCTCCACATCGTCAGTGATCTTAAAGTGTTTCCCTCCAGTTTCCGTGCAGCCGCACCGACCATTTTTAATCGGCCGTTTAACTAACTTTCCTTTATTGAATTAGTATGAAACTTACACAAAATATTGTACAAAGTTTAAAGTTTATAAGAGTGTAACAATTTTAAAAATCGGATTTAAAATTGCGGAGATAAACGAGAAACATTGAAATCACTTGAGTCTAAATTCCCAGCGATTGCTATGGCATCTAGAAAAATCAAAACTATTACGATAAACTATGACATATGGCAAACAAAATATCTAAAAATTAGAAAATTTTGTCAAGCCGATTTTAAGTAAATCAGAAAAACATTTCGAACTTGTGATTTTGCATGTGTATGAGCACATCTACAAATTCCTCAATTAAGCTTATAAAAGTTTAATTTCTCAATCTCAAAGTTACGCCAAAATGCGTGTTTAGTGTATGAGATGAAACTGTGAGAGTTTGAAAGCGTTTCTCGTTTTAGTTTTGGAGATTCGATTTTCTGTAGGAAACCGTAGTTTTTTTTACTGAGTCCTTGATATTGTAGTTTTAGCACTTTTCTACATATTTCAAAAACCGCGAGATAGATTTTTTTAAAACTTTTTTAGTCGTTTCTTTATAATATGAACAACATTGTCTCAAAGTTTCATCTTGATTGAAACATTGCAACATGGTCAAATAAAATAATAAAGTTCACCTAAAATGTGATTGAGACTTTGTGCTTTGATTGCACGGTTGAAGGCGCACGTCGCAAAGACGCTTTAATTAATTCAGGTGAAGTGTAACGCATTTCTGCGTGTTGAGAATTATGCAAATCGCAATGACTTCTTTCTTTTCCCTACAATTCAAAATGTCGAGAGAGTCCAGAGCACGTCAAATGCGAATAAAAAACCTGCTTACAAATAAACGTCCCACTGAAATTCGTGGGAATGATACAAATAACGTGGAACACAGCTCCTGACTTTACTCCGCAAAACATGATGGTCACGCAGAAATGCGTTGCGCTTCACCTGAATTAATTAATTAAAGCGTCTTTGTGCGCCTTCAACCGTGCAATCAAAGCACAAAGTCTCAATCGCGTTTTGGGTGAACTTTAATATTTTATTTGACCATGTTGCAATGTTTCAATCAAGATGAAACTTCGAGACAATGTTGTTCATATCATAAAGAAACGACTAAAAAAGTTTTAAAAAAATCTATCTCGCGGTTTTTGAAATATATAGAAAAGCGCTAAAACTACAATATCAAGGACTCAGTCAAAAAACTATGGTTTCCTATAGAAAATCGAATCTCCAAAACTAAAACGAGAAACGCTTTAAAACTTTCATAGTTTCATCTCATACTTTAAACACACATTTTGTCGTAAATTTGAGATTGAGAAATTAAACTTTTATAAGCTTAATTGAGGAACTTATTGATGTGCTCATACACATGCAAAATCACAAGTTCGAAATATTCTCCTGATTTACTAAAAATCGGCTCGACAAAATTTTCTAATTTTTAGATATTTTGTTTGCCATATGTCATAGTTTATCGTAATAGTTTTGATTTTTCTAGATGCCATCGCAATCGCTCGGAATTTAGACTCAAGCGATTTCAATTTTTTTCGTTTATCTCCGCAATTTTAAATCCGATTTTCAAAATTGTTACAATCTTATAAACTTCAAACTAAGTACAATATTTTGTGTAAGTTTCATACTAATTCAATAAAGGAAAGTTAGTTAAACGGCCGCTTAAAAATGGTCGGTGCGGCTGCATGGAAACTGGAGGGAAACACCTTAACTGCACAAGTTCTGACAACACACTAAACTATACTGAGCTGATGGGGTGTTTCTTTTATATATTTCGATAAAGGCGCGGTAACGCGGCAAAATCCTAATGAATTGATTTGTGTTTTGTTTGATAACAAAATGTTAGAATGAAATTACTTTACGGACGTTCCGCGAATTCACTATAAGTGCCCAGTTTATCATCCAAGAAATTTAATATTCGAGGCTGTTTTCGCAAATCCTTGATCATATATAAAAAAAAGTAACCAGATTCCCCTATTTACTGTTGTGATCAAATGATAGGGGTACAGAAAGGGTACAGGAGGGGTACAGGAAGGGTACAGGAGGGGTACAGGAGGGGTACAGGAAGGGTACAGGAAGGGTACAGGAAGGGTACAGGAGGGGTACAGGAGGGGTACAGGAGGGGTACAGGAGGGGTACAGGAGGGGTACAGGAGGGGTACAGAAAGGGTACAGGAGGGGTACAGGAGGGGTACAGGAGGGGTACAGGAGGGGTACAGAAAGGGTACAGGAGGGGTACAGAAAGGGTACATCCATGTCACGTGTTTAGTTGGCGTTTCTTACAGTCACCGTATTATGTATACACTTTACAAAATAAACCATCGAGGAGGTGAATGTGTTGTTCTTTTACGACATTTGGCGGTTTTGGTTGCTTTTCCAACACCTCCTGTTCCTGTTTTCAATAAACCCTTTGCTCTCCTAGGTATAGATAGATTATAAACAACGCTTTTTTCTTCTTATTGAGTTGATGGATATGTTTTACTTGTGGAACATACTCTCTAGTCTTTGCTGTTCTCCGTTTCATGATAGATAACCACTTTTCCCTTGGGTTGCAGTTTGGCCTCTTGCAGGTACTTTCTTCGCTGAATGTGATCCAGTTGATGCACATCAGTGAGATGGTTAGATAATTTCACGAGGTATTTTGCTCCGCATCCCGGAATTGGGCAATGGCGACACACTCGTTTAACCATGTTAACAGCTCGAAATCTGAACACATATGAAGACCTTTAACGAAATGTTTACCTTAAAAGAAAAAAAACAAGGACAAAAAGGACAAAATAAGGACACTAGGGACATTTGAAGGTCAATAAGGACAAAACGAGGACTATCAGGACAAAAGGAACAAACGGGACATATCTAGTCTTAATACCTCCCCGGTCGCGGTCTCCAGACATACCGAGACTTGACCAAGTGACGACAACCACAAAATATTCGCGCAAACGTTTTCTCTTAAAAAGATTACAAAGATTAAAAAGATTTCAAACAAATCGTTCATCCGCAAAATTAAACTTTCCCAAAATGACTATGGTAGCAGTCACTTAAACAAGTCTAGGTATGTCTGGAGACCGCGACCGGGGAGGTATTAAGACTAGATATGTCCCGTTTGTCCCTTTTGTCCTGATAGTCCTCGTTTTGTCCTTATTGACCTTAAAATGTCCCTAGTGTCCTTATTTTGTCCTTTTTGTCCTTGTTTTTTTTTCTTTTAAGGTAAACATTTCGTTAAAGGTCTTCATATGTGTTCAGATTTCGAGCTGTTAACATGGTTAAACGAGTGTGTCGCGATTGCCCAATTCCGGGATGCGGAGCAAAATACCTCGTGAAATTATCTAACCATCTCACTGATGTGCATCAACTGGATCACATTCAGCGAAGAAAGTACCTGCAAGAGGCCAAACTGCAACCCAAGGTAAAAGTGGTTATCTATCATGAAACGGAGAACAGCAAAGACTCGAGAGTATGTTCCACAAGTAAAACATATCCATCAACTCAACAAGAAGAAGAAAGCGTTGTTTATAATCTATCTATACCTAGGAGAGCAAAGGGTTTATTGAAAACAGGAACAGGAGGTGTTGGAAAAGCAACCAAAACCGCCAAATGTCGTAAAAGAACAACACATTCACCTCCTCGATGGTTTATTTTGTAAAGTGTATACATAATACGGTGACTGTAAGAAACGCCAACTATACACGTGACGTGGATGTACCCTTCCTGTACCCCTCCTGTACCCTTTCTGTACCCCTCCTGTACCCCTCCTGTTCCCTTTCTGTACCCCTCATGTACCCCTCCTGTACCCCTCCTGTACCCCTCCTGTACCCCCCTGTACCCTTCCTGTACCCTTCCTGTACCCCTCCTGTACCCCTCCTGTACCCTTCCTGTACAACTCCTGTACCCATCCTGTACCCTTCCTGTACCCTTCCTGTACCCCTCCTGTACCCTTTCTGTACCCCTATCATTTGATCGCAACAGTAAATACGGGAATCTGGTTACCTTTTTTATATATGATCAAGGATTTGCGAAAACAGCCTCGAATATTAAATTTCTTGGATGATAAACTGGGCACTTATAGCGAATTCGCGGAACGTCCGTAAAGTAATTTCATTCTAACATTTTGTTATCAAACAAAACACAAATCAATTCATTAGGATTTTGCCGCGTTACCGCGCCTTTATTGAAATATATAAAAGAAACACCCCATCAGCTCAGTATAGTTTAGTGTGTTGTCAGAACTTGTGCAGTTAAGATCACTGACGATGTGGAGCGACTATCAACAAGGGAGTGGGTATTCCGAAGAAAGCGAAAGTTCGCAAGAAAGCGAACAGTCATCTCAAGGCTCTCAATCTAGCGAAGAAATGGGATCTTCCCAAGAAGAGAAAGAGCAGATAGATCCTTGGTCGAGTATTCAAGATGAAGCTTTTAGTCTCCACGAAGCCGAGTTCAACGCTTTGATAAATGAATATGAGCAAAACGGAGATTCACACAACGTGGCTCGCATTAAAGCTGAAAATGCCTTGCTTCCTGTTTATAGAAAGGAACTGAGAAAAATACTCTTAGAGAATCTACAATGGATGCGTGCTATGAAGAAAGATTCGACCTTTCGAAAAGTTATTCAAACCCAGCAAGAGTTAAAAGACACAGAGGGATTTGATTGGCTCGAATCGACAGAACTTGCAATCGATAAGCGAAAATTCTTACTCAATCGATTGTTTGTCAAACAAGCTCTTCCCGATGAATAAGACTAAATCAACTCTGTTCCTTTCCATCTAAGCTTTTAAATTGTCTGTATAATTATGAACTTGTTTGTTATCAATAAATATAGTTTGAACTTAACAAAGTGTGGTTTTATTGTTTTAGCGCGCGCGTGTAATTGGTTGTTTTGTTTATTTTTCCGAGGTGCTAATTTTTCATGCAAATTTAGTTCAGTGTAAGTTCGCATAATTAAAAGTTTGAACTTTGAAGCTACCGGTAAAGTTGTAAAACTTAAAGTGGGTGATGGCTGGCAAACTGAAAATCGATATAGAGTCTAGCGATGAAGCGGCTAAAAGAATGTTGCGGATCTTAGTAAAGTAAAAAGCGGTTTGTTATACTGTGCAATTTATTTGCTTCTAAACTTGAATGTTTCGGAACCCTCTTATTAGTTTCATTCGGTTATAATATCCACAGCTTTGATGGTCTAGTGGTTAAGACACTGCGTTGTGGCCGCAGTAACCCAGGTTCGAGTCCTGGTCAAGGCATGTTGTTTTGCTCTATATGTAAAATATATCTGTGTCAGTTGTGTTTTGTTTTGAAGTGAGTTGGAATAGAGCGGGCAA